>JASDQU010374894.1:41198-51904 GCA_032191745.1 Picea mariana | reverse complement strand
GCAAGTAGTTTTTGATTATGATTTCTTAGGCGAGAAATCTCTTCATCTTTTTCAATGACGATTTTGTCATATTCTTCTTGTCGATCTTGCAACTTTTGTATTGACTTCTGGTTATCTAAAAGGATTACTTCTGATATGTCCTTCAGGTCTTCTGATGATGGAGCTTCTGAAATTGACTTCATTGTAGCGTCCTGTAATGTGAATTTCTTCTTCTTATAAGAAAATGTTAAAAACTTTTTCCTTGTGTTGAACATAAAAGTACCTAATGTATCTACCCAAGTTGACCCTAGAATTATATCAACACTGCCTTGATACATTGATACCACATTGAATTGACCTCTAAATTTGTACTCATCAATAGATAGTTGTAGGTTCTTAATTTCATATTTCCCATCGAAAAGATACCTGTGATTTTCAATTATATTTGACTCGAAAACCATTAATTGGTTTGCCAGGTCCACGTTAATGTGATTTTTCTTAGCGGTTGGACAAATAACGATGTTGATATTCTTTCCTTGAATAATCCCATTAACATTTAATAAGGGATCCTCATATTTTTTTGAAGTTTGAGAAAATCTTCCTCCTTCCATTTTGGAATTGTCCTTTTTATAATTTTTATAACTTAGATTGAACTTTGGATTATTTTTTTTTCATATATATCACTTTAATACTTTTTAAAAATATATATTTCTTTACTTTATAACTTAAGTCTTCACTTTATGACATAATTTCTTGTCCCCACGTTTTTTTTTGATATTGACTTTTTATTTTATTTTTTTTTAATATTGTATATTACCTTCACTATATATATTTCGTTTTTAGCCCTAGTAATATTTTTTTATGAGGATTGGATTTAATATAATCCGAACGAGTAATGGTAAACTACCAGGTACTTGAAGAGGTCGCAACTTCCCAGTCCTTTGATTTATGTCTCTGACTTGAAATAATTCCAATATCTTTAATTCTTCTCTTCGAGTGGCAATAGCCGGCAACTATTACTTCGAGAAAATTGTAACTATTTGATATAATGGACGGGTAACATCGATGTCTTTCCAAAAGGGAATACTGTGTATGAATGGCGGTTTTAATGGTGACGGACAGTTTCTTTGTTTTTATGTATTGACAACAAAACCTTCATATATAATAATGGCAGTTAGTTTAACACCCAACCGATGGGCAATTTCAAACTCTCTTTTTCCATGAGTAGCAATGACAACTCGATTGACAGTTATACGAACTTGCAACCCTAACTTCGCGCAACTATATTGTGTGCTTTTTCTGTATGAAATTATTTTTTATTGCTCGAGTGGCGGCTTTGATAATCTGCACAGGGGTGTAACTGTTGATTGGCGTGTCAGGGAAAGGTTTGCGGGGGCTACGGGGGGGAATGGGTAGCGGATGAGAGGAGGGGTTCGGGTTTGCAGTTGGGTGAAAGGGGGTTACGGGAGTGGAGAGGAATCGGGTTGGGAAAAGGAAGAATTTTTTTTATTGCTCGAGTGGCGGCTTCGATAATCTGCACAGGGGCGTAACTGTTGATTGGCGTGTCAGGGAAAGGTTTGCGGGGGCTACGGGGGGGAATGGGTAGCGGATGAGAGGAGGGGTTCGGGTTTGCAGTTGGGTGAAAGGGGGTTACGGGAGTGGAGCGGAATCGGGTTGGGAAAAGGAACGGGATAGGAAGGGCTGCGGGAGGGTTACGGGGGTAGCGGACAGGGATGGGTATGGACGAGCCACGGGTTTGGGGGTTGTGAACAACGGGGAGTAGCTACGGGGTTGTGGTCGGGTGTGTGGGTAAAAGGGGTGGGGAGAAGGGGTAGGAACAGCGGTAGTGGGGAGGGTTGCGGGTGAGGGAAGGAAAGGGAAAGGGGTCTACGGGGATGTGAGGGAGTGAGCGGGGACGTGAGGGCTACGGGAGGTGTGAGCGGGGTTTTTTTATTTTTTATTTTTTATTTAAATTTAAATTTTTTCATATAATATATATATTTTTATTTTTTTCTATTTTTTTTTTTAATAATAATATTTTATTTTTTTTTCTTTAAATAATTAAACGATTTTTTTTTTTTTTAAATTTTGTATTCTTCTAACAATGCTCTGTCAAAGGAACAATCTTTTCTTAAACAATTACTTATGGTTTTGCAGCGGAATATTTTTCAATAGACTTCTGAGAGTTTATATGGCTAAAATCTTGAATTGGTCAAAGACCAAAGTTTCTAAGAACTTTGAAAATTTGAATGGCCAAAGGCCTGGTTGATGGTCAAAGACCAAATTTCCTAGAGAAACTCTGAAACGATGGGGTTGGCCAAAAGCCGGATCAGACAAGGTCTGATAAAGTGTGGCCAAGGGCCGGATCAGAAGGCTCTGATACCAAATGAGACGAACAAAGTTCGCTCACACAAGGATTATCCAAAATATTTGGAATATAACAAAGTAATCCATATAGGACTGTAAACAATAAATGAATAATAAGATAATATATAATGAGATAATGAGATAATGATTACAATTGAGAATGAGGGCCTGCTTATATACCCACGCAGGGGTGCCCTTTACCGATAGTCATGTCCTTTGAGACATGACCTTTCATTATTAATAATTATTATTTATTAACTATTATTATGTTATGAATATCTATTTATGTATATTTTATGTTCATAACATCGCCTGTATCTATTACAGAATGACTTCGCCGTTACACGCCTCCATGTACATACATCAATGCATTATAACTATAACAGAGATTGTTAATGACTGTAAATCTATACATCCATAATTTAAATGCTAAAATACAACATCCGAGAAAAATACGGCACAAGAGTAACGCAGAAGCATAAAGATCCCAACCAAGGAACAGTAGAACCCAACTAGAACATTCACCACAATGATTTTAGGAAATCAATTGAATGGCAGAAGATTAAGACAAAATTCATCCATTAAAATCATCATACAGATCCCAGCCTCAACCTTGGTTGGATCCACGACAATACCTTTGCCAGAGATGACATGCCCTAAGTAGTGAATCCTCGATTGATAAAAAGAGAATTTGGACAACTTCCCATACAATTGGTGCTCTCGTAGACACTGTAGTACCAAGCGCAAGTGCTCATCATGCTCCTCTGTTGTTTGAGAGTAGATCAAAATATCGTCAATTAATACTTGAATGAACTTGTCCAAGTACTCGCAGAACACCCCGTTCATCAAACTCATAAATACCCGAGGGGCATTTGTCAGTCCAAATGGTAAAATAGTGAACTCATAGTGTCCAAACCTCGTATTAAAGGTAGTCTTAGGGATGTCATCCTCCTTGATCTGTAACTTGTGATACCCTGATCGCAAATCGATCTTGGAGAACACTGTCACACCCTTCATTTGATCGAACAGATCATCAATTCCCGGCAAGGGATACTGATTCTTGATCATAGCCTTGTTCAGTTGACGGTAGTCAATGCAAAGCCTCCACGATCCATCATTCTTCTGAATGAAAATAACAGGTGCACCCCACGGTGACACACTAGGACGTATCAGTCCTAGGTCCAGAAAATCCTTCAATTGCATTTTCAACTTCTGCAACTCTGGGGTCGACATCCAATAAGGCGTTCTTGCTATCGGTTCAGTCCCCGGTTTCAGGTCTATGGTAAAATCCAATTCCCTCTCCGGCAGCATCCTAGGTAACTCCTCTGAAAACATGTCCGCAAACTCCTTCACCACCGCAAGGTGTTCCAAACCTTTCCCTACTCCCTTCTCATTTAACGCAAGGATCGCATAAAGCTTACACCCCTTGTGCATACTCTTCCATAGTTGTAAGGAAGAGATGAACCTGAGGGAAAATCCCTGGTTCTGGCCTACAATCACACGCCTCTGTCCCTCGTCATCGATCAATCTCAACCGTCTCATCTTACAGTTGAGTATCGCCTCATGCGATTCTAGCCAATCCATACTAATTACGACATCATAAGATCCTAAGATCGTGATGTACAAGTTGACCCTCGTGACAAACTCTCCCAGGTTAAGGGCACATCCTGTAACCTTTCCTCCAACCTTCTGTTTGGCTCCTGAAGCCATCTCTACGAAGCTAAACTCGTCATGTTCGACTACCTTTACCTTAATCCTTTTTAGCACTGCACCAGAAATGAAACTCTCTATAGAACCGGGATCTATCAAAATACTAAGGGTCTGGTCAGCGACAGTACCTGTCATCTCAAGCACAATTGACTGATGCCCTGCTTGGCGGTTATTCACCGCTGCATGAATCTGATGGGCCTTGCCCATATCTCCCAATGTAGTGGGTCTGGCTAATCTAGATGCTCTGGTCCTCTCCATAGGACAGTTTTGCTGGTAGTGTGGCTCCCCACACGTCCAACACCCCTTCTTAGGCCTAGTAGTCCTTGTACCCGAAGTAGAATATGACGGCCCACCGACCTAGAACCCTGGTCTGTTTTGTTGAACAGGCCTAAACTGTTGCTGCTACGGGAGACACTGTTGTTGATGTTGGGGTCCCCAATAAGATGGTCGTTGCTGATGTGGCGGACGCCAGGGTGTAGTGAAAGTGGATCCCCTCTAGAAGCCACAATAACCCGGCATATGTCTCGTTGGTGTCTAGTGATGTTGTGTTCTATATGGAACCTGCCCTGTTGGTCTCGCTGGAGTCTTGTTCTGAACCCCACTGATATGCTCCTCCTCTGCTATGAGGGCCTTATGGACGACATCGTGCAAGGTTTGAGGCATCAAAATCCTAACCCTTGCATGCAGGCTTTCGTTAAGGCCGAACATGAACCAGTTGACCTTAATTTTATCTATGTTAAGGTGCAGAGCATACCGGAGAAGCTCCATAAAACATGCCTCATACTCAGGCACCGTACGACCTCCCTATCGTAAGGTGTTGAACTCATTGAGCTGACGCTCAATGAATTCCTCTGAAAGGCACCTCTCTCGAAACCATTCCTTGAACAGTTCCCATGACAGGTCTTCGACGTCCATGTTCAACTGCGGTAGGAGCGTCTTCCACCATAGAAGACGCTTCCCTTCAGTTGAAAGACTGTCATGCGTACCTTCATGTTGGAGGTATAATCATGAAGTGTGAAGCACATTGCCATGTTCTCCAACCATGCCTCGACGGATGCGCCATCCGGGGCACCAAAGAACTTGGGAAATTTGAACTTCTTGAGTTCATGGTGAATTCTACCAGTAACGGCCAGTGCACGTGGAGGAACCTCAATGGGCGTCGGTGCTCTGGCCTCATCTCTGTCCAAACAACTGATCATTTCCTCGAACATGTGCTGAAAGGATCTCATCATCCCGACTACATCACCAACTGCTATCTACTTCTGCCCGAGAACCTGCTCGTCTCCCTGGGGGTTAGACCCCTCAGGTGCGGATTCTACTGGAGGCATCGCACCTCCTCCCCTAGCACCCCATCGTCTGCCTCCGCGACGTCCTCTAACCATGATTACTTGCATGCACACAAGTCAACTCAATTAGAAACAGTATAATCAAATCATAACAACGAAATTCATAGCTATCCGAAGTCATGGGTTGAACCCGCTCTGATACCATATGTAACGATCCTCCTCGTCACGACGACAAACCTCTTATAACCAGTGCAAAAAAAAAAAAATTGTGTGTGCATGTGTACAAGGGTAACAAGACATTATACTCTGCGCTGCCACATGACGACGACTCAAGACACATAAAACTGTGATATCAACATAAGGGTCTAAGACGCACCTCAACATCTGACAGTAATGGACAAAAATCAACTGACAAAAATATAAGACTAACTACCTTCCCATCCTACCCTGCAATGGTTAGGACCTCCAAGACACATAAGGAACACTCAAGCCCAAGTTCCCATCGATTTTAACCATTTAAAGTCTCAGGGCTGGCGACTATTCTAAGGAACATGGAGGTGTCTACATCCCACCCGACACAAGAAGACCAAGCACACATAAGTTTACGTCCCTGTACAACATTAGTTAAACAAAGGACTACAATCTACCCTAGTCTTAAGGTCATTCCAGCGTGCAACTTTAGATCATAAATTGTCATCAAGGTACCCTCTAAATCAACATTCAAGGACCTTAATGTGCAAGTCCGATCTCGACTGGCTTAACATTTAACCAAATAATTAATCCAATTTTAATCAAGAATATTGAATAGTTAAAGACTATCATTTAAAGAGAACCTTAACATTTAATTTATAGTCAATGCAATATTCTAAAATTAATTAACTCTTTCATTAATTATAAATAAAAATGAATAGCTATTATTTATCCCTTAAAGAAATAATTAGCATTATTCTATGATTATAATGTCGTAAATAACACAACATTCTAAAATCATTAAACCCAATCCGCAATTGAAGGCACAATAGTCCACAATTTAAAACACTCCTATTTGCAATGCGCAAGACCTCCATGCAGTTAGCTAAATCGACAGAGTCCCCGATCACCATTCACATCAGAGAATAATCAAGTTTACAGTGAGGATGGAGAGTTTTAATCAATCTAGATTATTATAAAGCAGTCCTAACTTTCAATATTTGAAACAATTATTTATTTATCTGGACAGAATTATATTAATGCTACATTTAATGAAAAGGTCTTGTAAGCATCCATTTAAATTATCTTAATGTCAATACATAGGTAGTATAATTCCATCAAGTACCATTAAATAAAGAGGTGTCGATTGCATTTGTTCATTATATATCAAATTAAAGGTGTATAAAATGAAGGTCTAAAATAAAGTAATTTTAACCACTTCAACCATTCTAAAGAAAGTGAATCATTCCATTTTAACCATCTTAACCACTATAACCTTTTTAGATAAAGTGAATCATTCCATTTTAACCACTATATGAATTAAATAAATCCTCCGTCATATTACCTTACTCCATTACCTAATAAGTTATAACACTCCTTTAATGTGTTACCCAACATATAGGTATAATTATAATCTCATGCATGTTATGATCCAACAATTAAATTATAAAACAAATTCAATTTAATCGGCAATAGGGAAGACGCCCTGGTGGGCAGTTTCTGCCCAATTTAGCAAGACGCACGTGGGTAAGGCAGTTTGTAAGTTTAAAGTTATGGATAAATTCACTCCCAATGCACGGACTGCTACTTCTGAACTATGGCAATCCCCACTGGCATTGCAGATTTACTACTACCCAAACTGTCAGTTCATTAATAAAAATAATTGCAACGTCTTCTCTAGCCTATCCCCCATTACAACCCAACAAAGATCCTCGTTTACAGTTGGAAGGGGGGGGTTTCCAATTTAGCGAACGTAGGCAATGGCCAAAAGGAAAATAAAGTTGAGGGTAGCTACAGCAGTCAAGACAACACCATACAAATATTCATTGAGCGTAAGGGTTAGCAGGCCATGCAGTCATCTTCCAGGAAGCAGGAGGCAAATACAGGAATTCAAAAACCCAAACCAGACTTATAATTTGTTACCCAGTTAATAAAATCGCTACCCTAAACGAAATCAAAATAATGAGGTAGTAGTGCAGACATAAAAGTTAAGGTTTAAAGCTGAGGAAGAGCCCACGACCTGCTAACCTCTCACTACTCACCCATATTGGATAGAAGAACAGAGCATAAAACGGACACGGCTGACCACGGGATCCACTACAGGATGTGGCCAGATCCTTCCAGGTCAAGGTTCTCACGTCCATCATCTCAAATCGTTTAGCGTCCAGTAAAAAAAAAGCATGGCGCAGAAATCCACACTGAGAAAACGCCCTTCCCAGGACAGTAGGAAAATATATAAAAATTTTGCAAACATCGGTATCCTGGGAATTGTCCTGACAGAAGAAATGACCCAAGCAAGCCGATTTGACCCATAATCCACAGAAAAATGAAAATCTCAACATAAAACAAAGTCAAGGAGCTTCATTCACCGTAATCAATGTATAAAATGAAAGGCAAGAGTATTTCGAAATCCAGAAAAATCTCAACACAAACAAGGCAAAGAGTATTTTGAAATCTAGAACAAAATTCACCGTAATCAATTTATAAAACGAAAAACCAGGAACTGCATTCGCATGCTAGAATTTAATTTTGCATGTCATTGTACCCAATGCAACTGCCAGGGAATGCCATTGCTATCACGGGTTTCTCTTTTTAAATGTTTTTTTTCTTTAATGGGAAAACACGGCTATACACATGAACCCTTTTTACAGAAATTCTCTACATTAACACACAGTGATAAATTCGCTACGTTTACATCACTTCCATGTGCATACAGCCATGAATTAAATTTACACCAGGGATTGCCGACGGGTTAATAAACTACACCACCATTAATTGAATACCAACACACAGGATCCATTACCCAAACGAATTCGCCTGTATATATTACAGAATGACTTTGCCATTACATGCCTCCATGTACATACATCAATGCATTATAACTATAACAGAGATTGTTAATGATTGTAAATCTATACATCCATAATTTAAATGCTAAAATACAACATCCGGGAAAAATACAGCACAAGAGTAACGTAGAAGCATAAAGATCCCAACCAAGGAACAGTAGAACCCAACTAGAACGATGACCACAATGATTTTAGGAAATCAATTGAACGGCAGAAGCTTAAGACAAAATTCATCCCTTAAAATCATCATACGGATCCCAGCATAAATTCCTAATGCATTATACTCTATTAAATAAATGAGCGTACCTTTGCCTTGTCACCCGCCTCGAATGAAGTCCGCGCACTCTGTGTCGCTCCTGCTCGTCGATCGTCGAGACTACACCGGTACCTCCCAGCCAATGCTAGGGGTACTCTTCTTCCCCCTTAGCCCCCTGAGCCACAAAAGGGCCACACACTATCCAGATGGTATGTCTAGCTCCCAGCTCGCCTCGCAAGGTCGAGCTACCACTCCTATCCGAGCTAGGAAATCCCAACTCCTCACATGTAAATCAGTCAAGTCAAAAATCCAGCAACGTAACGTTATGCTAACAGTCGATCCCCTTCTTCCTCCTCCTTCCTCTCTTTTATAGAGTTTTAGAACTTCCCACTTTCCCCAAATTTCTTTTACTTTAAGTTTTAATAAAATCTTGTAAAAATTATCTTTCGTACAAGTGTCATTCATCCCCCACGTTTCTCTATTAACTATTTTCTTTAATTTATTAAAATGTCTTATTTCCCTCACCCACCTAGAGTTACTCCTATTTTTACTCCTAGGTGTCCCTAGATTCCCTTACAGGTTTTAAATACTTTCCCCAAAAAATGATGTTGCTAATTTAGTTCAAATTAGAAGGTTCTTTAATGCCTATTCTTTATTAAGTTGACCTCGTTTTTTACCATAAGTTCCCTTCTTTCCCTTATTATGTTTCCTCCATTCCTTAGTTTCCTAATTTTTATTATTCCCATCTTTCCCCTTTTATTAGAGCCAAAATGGTAGTTGCGCAAATTAACCTCTTTTCCTTTTTATTAAGAATTTAATATCTTTTACACTTTCACAAGTTAAACAATTAAATTTTTCTTTACAATTTTAAATCCACTGATTTGAATTAAATTCTTACTCTCTTCATTTTACCCCAAACATTTTATGAACACTAAAACTATTGCTTAATTGGTTTATAGTTTAATCTCTATTTTTTTATTTTTTTATAGGGTATTTTTCTTAAGGTTAGACAAAATTTTACCCCTAGAGAAGTTTTAGACTTAGGACTTAGATTCCGAATTGGGCGACATTTAATTAGGGAAGTTGTTTAAGAATTTCTTAAGGTGTTAAATGTCTTAGGGCCATCTAGGTTTGTTCCTTCATCATCATCAACGTGGTGTGCCCTTCAGGACACACCACGTGCTCAAAGGGTGCCACTCGCCTCATTTGTTTCTTTTGAGCGACGTGCCCTTCAAGATGCACCACATGCTCCAAGGGTACCACTCGCCTCTTGTGTTTCTTTTGCGTGATGTGCCCTTCAAGATGCACCACGTTATCCAAGGGTGCCACTCACCTCTTCACTGATTGGTAGACATCAATAACGCCTGGAGTCAACACTCCGCCAGGTGAACTTATGGGAGACTAAGGGATTCTAAGGAATAAGGCCCCTGCCTTATTGCGTGCCCCTTAGAATCATCGTGAGTGACTGTCGCAGTCTTCCCTCATGGCATCGTGGGTCCTCTCGAACTAGGTAATTTTTAACCTACAGCTCGAGCCACGGCGGGAGTGCTAGTAGGCTGTGGCAGGGATTTTGTCCACACCTCTCCCTCAGCCTCTATGGTAGTCGTGTGTGGCCCCTTTACTCCATATGTGAGTCTGGTCGGCAAGCTATCGTCATCCTGCATCATCAAAAATCATGTCAGAACATGTCCACATCACATCATCTAATCAAATGTACTAAAATCACAGTAAACAATCAAACCCCAATAGCACACTCCCTGACTCGATCCGAAGTCCAAGGGGTTTCGTCGATGCCTCTTTATCCTCAAGTTCCAAAACCATGCACACTTAGTACAACTGAGTCCATAGCACCTGTCTATGTCAAAGCAGTAAAACATTATGTTATCTACCATAACGCATCATAATCAAGGACAAATGTTTTAATATCATAATAGTCTGGATCACTTGCGAGCAAGTGTCCTCAAAGAATAAGTTTTCTCAGTGCGCCAGAGTGGGATGTTACACCCCCTTGCCTTATCCTCTCTTCCCATCATTCACCGCCTTCTTCCTTCATTTAATTTTCAACTACCC
>JASDQU010374894.1:11611-29655 GCA_032191745.1 Picea mariana | reverse complement strand
CAATCAATTGTTTGTGAAATCCCTTAATTACAATAATCTAGCTCAACAATGTTTATTTAGAAAATTGTAGTTTAGTTAAGTAATTATGAATATACATATATTCACATTTTCTTTTCAGAAGGAAAACAATAAATTCCACCATAAGGCAAATCTTCATACACTCTCAACTATTTCTGCTCATCCTTCCTCCCTAACTTACTTCCATCTTCCATTCATATCCTTCCTCTGTTGGACTATCTTGGAGCGTCAACTATATTGACCTAACTCCAAATAGAACTCGTAAGCAGAAGTGTCACTATCTTGACCAAGCTTCCCCAACAAGCAACTGACAGTCATCATCACACGTCTAGGGGAGCGTGAGCTAACATCGTCCTCCCATGACTCTAAGTTTCAGAGGATACATGGTGGGAAATGCCTCCACCCCTCCTAATAGGAATAGGGTCCACACCCTACAATGGAATATACAGTGGCACCGTGTTGTTGGGAATTTTGTCATCATTTATTCAGTTTTAGGTAGTCTCACCACCTGAAATCCTACACCGGTCCACATATCATAGAAATGCATTGAAACCAATATAATTTCACATACAAAGATTCATACCATATTGTTTCTCGGTTGGTGGTCATTACATCCACTTTCATTACCATTATCCCTTGGTTATTTCATAGCCCATTGACTTGCAGATTAGTCTATAACACAAACTCATACATATCTATGCATTATCATCATGTAATTGCATACAACCATAATCTCAATTCGGTATCCATGTACCAACAACTTTAACATCAAAGTTTTCATGTTAGAAATAGATCTCATAATATCCCCATAATTAAATTAACATTACTCGTTCATAGAATTTTCATTTACATAATAGATTGCATCATATCCATCATCATTCAAATAACATTTAAACATTCATAGGATTCACATTCACATAGTATATTGCATCATATCCATCATCATTCAAGTGATATTTAAACATTTATAGAATTTACATTCACATAGTAGATCACATCATATCCATCATCATTCAAATAGCATTTAAACATTCATAAAATTTACATTCTCACAATATATCTCATCATATCCATCATCATTCCAATACATTTAAACATTCATAAAGGTTCATACGTCTTAAAAGTTCACGTGTATCATTAATAGTTTCATTGTGAATAGAAAATAAAGGTGATTGGGCCTCAGGTAATCTTAGTTGTCTAAGTCAAAAGGTGGTGTTACATACACCCAACCTTCGAGAAACATATTCTCGAGGTGGTCAAAAAAGTGAGGGATAATCTCATCGTAATGTTTTGGCATCCTCCAACGTAGAAGATCCTGGACTATACTTGTCCCACTGGACCTTAACTTGGTCTACCAGATGGTTTTTGAGCTGTCGAACTCTATGGTCCAATATGCGTAACGGTTCTACCGTGAGTATTCCCGCATCTGATACCTGCAATTCCTTCCAATTTAGTTTATGTGATTCATCAACAACATAATGACGTAGAACATATACATGAAAAACATTATGAGTTTTATGCAAGTGGAGTGGCAGTACGAGACGATAGGCAACGGGGCCAATTTTCTCTTGGATTTTGAATGGTCCTATCAATCATGGTGAAAACTTTGTCCCCTTTCTGAACCAAATGATACTCTTATTAGACCTGATACGAATGAAAACCTGATCTCCCACTTTATAACTTCGGTCAGTCCTATGTGCATCAGCATAACTTTTCTGTCTATCGTGTGCTTCCTTTAGTCTCTGCCTAATTTAAATCACCTATTCATCCATCTCTTGAATCAATTATGGCCCAACTATTACTCAGTCTTCTAATATTTCCCAACTCAACGGTGTTCTGCATGGCCTTCCATACAAATCTTCGTAGGGTGGAATTCTGATGGAGCTATGAAAACTATTATTATAGGAAAACTCTACCATAGGTAGGTACTTCTCCCAATGGGTTTGATTATCTATAACATACATCCTAAGCATGTCTTCCATAACCTGATTTACTCTCTCAGTTTTCCCATCTGTTTCAGGATGATAAGTTGTACTTAAGTTCAATTGAGTCCCCAATGTTGACTGCAAACTTGTCCAAAACCTATAAGTGAATCTGGAGTCCCTATATAAAATGATCTTCTTAGGTATCCTGTGCAAATGGATGACCTCACTTACAAACACGCATGCCACATCAGTGAAATCATAAGTGTCTCTAAGTGGAATAAAATGAGCACTCTTGGTCAACTTATCAACTATCACAAGGATCACATTGTGTCTATGAGATGTGAGCGGCAACCCCACAAAAAAATCCATAGAAATGACTTCCCAATTGGTCATAGCAACATCATGTGGTTGCAAGAGACCTGTCGGGTGATGGTGGTCAGCTTTCACTTGTTGATACTCTAGGAACTTGGCGACGAAATGGACTACATCGCGCTTCATTCCTACCTAGAAGAAGAGATTTCTCATGTCTACGTACATTTTCTTCACACCCGTATGCGCACAATAAAGTGCTCTATGGAATTCCTTCAGTACGATGCTTCGAATATCCCCACCTTCGGGGATGTACATCCTTCCTCATTATCTCAATAGTTCGTCTGCTTCCAGACTATATCCTTCATACTTTGGATCTAATTTCCTCCCACTCTGGAGGTTTTAGGTAACCTTTAAATACCAACTATCTCCAAGGAGTTGCATCAACACACGTTTCCTCAAATTGACTTTTAAGGGTACCAAGGAGAAGACACGTGGTCTCCTACTCAAGGCATCTACGACCATATTCTCTTTTCCCTTGATATATGAAATACCAAAATCGTACTCACTCATGAACTCACTCCATCGCCTTTTCCTGGAATTCAGATCCCTTTGAGTAAAGAGATGTTTTAAACTTTGATGGTCCATTTTGAGCTCAAAGTTTCGCCCCACTAGATAGTGCCTCCAAATTTTCAGAGCTAGCATTATAGCTGCCAACTCTAAATCCTGAGTAGCGTAAATCTCCTCATGTTTCTTCAACTTCCTTGACGCATAATCTATCACTCCTCCATCTTGCATTAGCATGGCCCCCAACCCTTGCTTCGAGATATCTGTGTAGACTGTGAAGTTCTTTTCCATATCTGGCACTCGTAGAATTGGCACACTAGTTAGTAACCTCTTAAGCTTGGTGAATTCACTATCACATTCTTATGTCCATTCATACCTAACCCCCTTGCGCTACAAAGTGGTGATGGGTTTCTCTATTTTATAAAACCCTTCCACAGATATCCGATAATAACCTGCTAGCCCCATGAAGCTTCTTACCTCATGAGCATTTTTTGGCACTGGCCATTCCATAATGGCCTTTACCTTTTCTAGGTCCACAAAAATTCCTTCATTAGAAATGATATGCCCTAAATAGTGAATTTCTTCCTGGAAGAAGGAACACTTCGACAACTTCCCATATAATTTGTTCTCTCTAAGGCAAGACAACACCACTCGCAGGTGTTCCTAATGCTCTCTTTCATTCTTGGAATAGATGAGGATATCATCTAGAAAGACTTGTACAAAGTGGTCCAAGTACTTTCGGAATACACCATTCATGAGGCTCATGAATACTATTGGCGCGTTGGTCAATCTGAAAGGTACTAAAATGAACTCGTAATGCCCAAACCGAGTTCGAAATGAAGTTTTAGGAATATCGTCTTCCTTAATCCTTAACTGGTGATACCCTAATTGCAAATCAATTTTTGAGAATACCGTGACTCCTTTCATCTGATCAAAGAGATCATCTATTCGTGGCATTGGGTACTTATTTTTCACTGTAGCACGGTTCAATTCTTTGTAATCTATACACAGTCATAAGGAACCATCCTTCTTCTTCAAAAAGATTACTGGTGCACCCCAAGGTGAGACACTGTCCCTTATTAGCCCTAAGTCGAGTAGCTCTTTCAACTGCATCTACAACTCACAAAGCTATGGCGCTTTAATTCTATACGAAGTCTTGGAAATTGGTTCTGCACCAGGTTTTAGCTCAATAGTAAAATCAAGCTCCCTCTCAGGAGGTAACCCCGGAAACTCATTCGGAAAAACATCCTTAAACTCTGACAACACTAGGTACTGATCCAAGGAGGCTTCGTTCCTCTCATTCACTACTTCCACGACATAAAGTTGACACCCTTGCCTCATGCACCGCTTAACCTGCATAGTTGAGATAAAGCGTAGAGACACCTTTCTCCATACACCATGGATCTCTACTAGCCTTCCTTCATCGTCAACCCAAAGCACCCTTTTTGTGAAACAATCAACCATAGCTCGATGGGATTCTAACCAATCCATTCCAATGATTAGTTCATACATCCCGAGAGCAGTGATGTATATCTTCAACCTGGTAGTACACACTCCCAGGTCTACTAGACAATTATCAACGTTAGGTCCTACCACTTTTCTTTCCCCCAAATCCATCTCGACTTGTTTAAAGTCATCATGCTCGTAGGCTGCCAACCCACTCTTTTCTAATGCAAATGGTGAAATGAAACTATCTGTAGCACCAGAATCAAATAAAATTTTAACATTGAAATGATTTAGCGTACCTGACGACTCCACCACCGTGGATTGATGTTCTACCTGGAGATTATTAATTGTTGCATAAATCTGGTGGCTACCACTTTCTCTTCCCATCGGGGCCTTTCCTTCTCTATGAAAAAATCTTGCTTGCAACTCTGGGAAGTCACGCTGGTAATGGGGTCCTCCACACCCCCAACACGTAACATGAAATGGAACTTGTGCACTGCTCTGTGACGGTATCTGAAATGATTTCCTTCCCCTGGAACCCCTGCCCCTACTAGATTCTCCCTGAGATGGTCATGGACCTGCTTGCGTCGTTGGTGATGAACGGGGTGTTTCACTCACTACCATTGAAATACCTATGGCGACTATCCTTGGTGTGACTCTATTACCATATGGATGTGGCCTGGAGCTCCCTCCCCTAGAGAAGGTCCTAGGGGCCTTCCCCACGAATCCAGGATGATGTGGAAAGGTCGATCGCATACCTCCATTTAAGCTCATGTGTTCCTCAGCATAACGTGCATTTTCAACTGCTTCTGCTACTAAAGACAGTTTCCACATCCATACCATGGCCCTTATATTAGGGTTTAATCCATAGACAAAGCATTATGCCTGTCGTTGGTCATTATCCATGTCTGAAACATACTTCACCAACTCCATGAACCTGATCTCGTACTCTTCCACGGTCCTATTCCCCTGTACTAGAGCATGAAATTCTCCCACCTGTTGTTCCTAGTAGTAAGTTGGTAGAGATTTCCTTCGGAACCTTTCCTCAAAAATTTCCCAAGAGATGGTGTCTGGGGTAATGTGCAACTACCTCTCCAGGTTGCCCCACCAGTTCAAGGAATGGTCCCTTAACTAAAACATTGTTATATTCACCTTTTATGTGGAAGCATAGTCTCTTAAGGAAAAACATCATGTCATCCCTTCCAACCATGCTTCTGCACGTTCACTGGAACAACCCCCGGTGAACTCTAGAAGTTTGATCTTCTGCAGTTCTCTAGTGATGTCCTCGGGTGGAGGTCCTCCCCCTGAATCCCTAGACGCTTCAGGATTACCCATTCTAGATGGTGGGGGCTCCACTTCGATCCCTGTTGGTTGATGCCCCTTTAAAGTCTCATTTATGGCCTCCAAAGAGCACAAAATGAGAGCTAATTCAGGTAATGGTGGTGGTAGCGTTGGTGGTCCATGTGACGATGCCCCTCTGCCTTGATTTCCACGAGTCCTAACCATCTTGTATAATTGAATTTGCATCAACCAAAAGTTTGTCAGGGAGAGTGACGCAGAGCGGTCTCTAGACCCTCACGGTTCCACCCTGCTCTCGCCAGGACCTTCTCATTCTCTCCAGGCCCAAAGAGTTTAAGACTCTTCCAACTCCTCTCGGGAGTTCCTGACCCATAGATGTCCCTATCTTCGGAACTCGGGACTCACGAGTTCGCGAGTCTAGCGCTCACGATATCGGGTCTTTCACTTCCCCGAATCCCGATGGTCAAAGGGTCAACATCCTCAGATATCGGGGTTTTCCCTATCGCGAAATCGACGAATATGATACTACGATTCACTCGCCCTCCAAATCTCCGATCCCCGAACTCTGAGCTAACGCCACTTTTCAACACCTCCTCACATGGCTTAGTGCCCTGACGCCTGTCCTCCACTTGCACTATCGGGAAATCGCCCCTTACGATGTCAACACTCCGTATTTCAAAACCCCGAGTGCCGAGGTCCCGATTCTCCGAGATCGCACCACCTATCTTCCACTAGTACCTGGGGTCCCACGCTGCCACATCCTCTTCGGGACTTCGCGGATCGTGGATCCACGATGCAAGAGTTTCGTGATGTCGGAAACTCCGAACACCGAACCCCGATATATAATCGCGTGCCACCTGTCCTCGTCACAATCGACGGCTCCCGTTAAATCGTGAAATCGCTATTCGTGATTTCAAAAGGAATGAACCTCTTGCCTTTGCAATCACCGAAGCCCGAACCCCGATGTGCCAAAATTCGATGGCCGGTTTTCTCCTGCGCCCAAGGGTTAAACTCCTCGCAGCTTCTCCATGATCCAACGATCCCCGGGATTTCGCGATTCTCCTCCGCGAATCCTGTCCGTTGATTCTTCCTCTCGAGGAAGCCTTTCGCTCCAAATCTTCTCCTGTTGGAGCTTCTCTTGGGTCTGTTCCCCAATATTTGCAAGGAACTCTTCCCCCCTGAACTTTGCCCAATCTGACTCCTTCAATGGAAGGTTGGCACACTCCCTGCGCTCGGCGTCCAATCACTCTCCAAGTGTTGGATCCTCCAGACTCTTGTGCGCATCTTCTCCTCTGTGAACTCTCAACATGAGCCTCGTTGAGACGCGTAAAGCGCTGCCCTTCTTGAGCTTCCATCCTGTAGCTTCGATGTCTACAGAAACTCAGTTCCTTTTCTCTTTCTCCTGCAGATGGAGAATACAATGCCTCCTGGCAGTCTTCCAGCTCAAGCAATCTACTGCTGATTTCTCTAGGTATTTAGTAACCCAGTGAAAGTTCCCTCACTAGACCTTCCTTCAGATGACAGAAATCAAAGAGTCCCTTCCTCCTGGGCTATCTCCGCACCCTCTCAATTCCCTCCTGGTGGAGTATCTCTGCCACGGAACACCCCACAGTTATACTTTCTCCTGTGCTTTGCACCCTTCGCTCAACGTCCTCCAGACGGAGCCCTCAGAATCCACACAGAATTATGGTCTTTCTGAACTCCCATCAGAGTTCTTTCCTCTGCACTTCTGTACACACACTCGATACCCTCTTGGTAGAGCTCCTACAGAACTTCTCAAAGGTTTTGTCGACAACAGTGTCTCAGCTACACTGCCTTGACTATTAAGGTGTTCAGCAACCCCAAAAGTCTTTCTTCTATATAAGGTGATGACTTCAGTCCTGTGCCCTCAGCACGTCTCCGTCTGACTCCTCACGAGTTCAGAAGTGCATCCTCCTATGCACTGGTATTCAGAGTCTCAACACTCTGTCACGCCCTCATGGCATGAAACCTCAAAGACCTCTCAAACCTGAAATCAAACACACTCCCTGCAATTACATGATAACAATACACAATTGCAGCATATAAACAACACGCACATACAGACATGCATATAATGACAGACTGGTGCAGGAAAAAATGCTCTGTATTAATAATGGCGAATGCCTGTATATTTTACAAGGTGTTCCCCGAGCTCTCTCTTGGCTCTCTTGCCCTACTATTCTCCTATGCAAAAATGAGACCTGAAATCTCTTTTACCTGAGTGCTCATTGAGCGCTTCCCTCCAGGTACACGTACCCTATTCAATTACAATAAACGGGGCTGTCTAGTCCAGAATCGGACCTAGATCTCATCCAATCTACAATAAAGGCTGATCATATCTAATGCCTGCGCAAAAGCATGCTTTCCTAGCTCACCAGCCTAAGACATTAAATTACATTCAATTTCAAATTCAAAATGAGGCTGCACCTCCTTTTCAGCCCTGAATGAGTGTGCGCTGACGTGGCTGACTGGCTGTCATGAAGAGATGCTCCTGCATCATACTCCATAGCTGCAAAAATCATGAGCTCCTGCTCATGAGCTTCCCTTGTAATTGTTGGAATCCACTTGGGTCCCAAACAAGTCTGTGGAGCTTTTCACCTGCTCCATTCTGCTGCTGCTGCTTCCGCTACGCTGCTACTGCTGTCTTTCCTCTACCCAGCTTCTCCTCACTAGTAGTCTGCGCTGATTTCAACATCAGCTCCATGATCTCCTTGATCGCTTCATCCATCTTCTCCAGTGGCTGGTTTTTCTGTTGCAGTCTCCACAGCTGCAAAAAATTTTGGCCATGGGACTGATCATCATGATCTCCCATGCCATCCTCGTCTGTTTCCAACCTCACCTGTTGGATGTGCATGCCCTGCACTTTCACCCTGTCTTCTAGGGTTTCAATCTGTTCCCACAGATCAGCCAAACATATGTCGTCTGTGTTGTCTTCTTCTGCTTTTGCAACCTCCCATGTTACAGTCTTTTCAGCTGGCATGCTGAATAAGTCGAGCCATTCCTTGGAATGCTCATTTCCTCCTTCTATTTCTTTTGCTGTTAGCTCAAATGCTGCAGCTCGCTCAGCTTGCTGGCTGAATTTGTTGAGTTGTTCCTCAGAACACTCATTCTTCTCTTCATCCACTTGGGCAGTCTCAGATACCTGCTCCAATTTCCTTTCTTTTCTGACAGTCATCTCCTGCGGTGACTGCTCTGCTGCTGCTGCTATATCTGCAACTGAATTTTCTGCCCCTCCTAGGCAGATGGTAGGATTACTTGTATTCCCCCAACCATCAGAATATCGTTCTGACCTTCCTCCTCTGTCAGCTGCATCTGCTGATCCACATTCATCCTTGAGCCCACTTGCTCTGTCAGCTCTCTTAGCTGATTCCAACTCACTTCTGAGTTACTAAGACCCACAGATGGTCTTATCTGCTCATCCCTGCCCACCTGGCAATATGGGATGCTTCCACCGCTTCCCTGGCAGATTATGAGATCAACCATCCCATGTTCATCAGCAACTTTTGCTGAATTGAACTCTCCCTTGAGTCCAAGAGACTCTCAGACAGTCTCAGTTTTTCATCCCTGCCCTCCAGGCAGCTTAGTACGCTTCCACTGCCCTCTTGGCAGTCTTCAATGCTTTCACTGCCCTCATGGCAGTCTTTGAGACCTCGCAAATATCTCTGATCAACGCCCAGCTGGCTATTTGAAATTCCTTGGTTGTCCTCACGACAGTCTTTGAGATCCTCAACTGATCCCAATTCGTTGCCCTCCTGGCAAACTGGAATTTCTTCTTTTCTGCCCAAGCGACAGTATTTGAAACCATCAGCTGATTCCAATTTATTCCAATCATCATCATCATCATCACCATCGAGACTTTTTCCTGTCTCTGGCCAACAGTAACAAATCATGTCTTCTTCTGTGGCCCTGAGGTTCTCAGCATACCTCAACCATCTTTTCAACAGCCTACGCTGTCTTATGACCATCAGCTGCTTGACTGGCCATTTCGCTCTTGCCTTCTTCATTGGCAATTCGCGCAATCGTCTCCTCCTCCTATCCTGCCGCATCCGCAGTTCCATCTTCTCTATGTCTTCTTTTAATTCATAGAGGTCTCTAGTCATTTTTGCTTCCTCTGCAAGCTTTTCTGCCTTGCTTTCCTTCCTATGGCCTTCAGTAGCCATTTTGTTGTGTCTATCTGTCCCCTCGACAGATCTGCTGCTGTCACTCCAGCAATCTTGAGTACTCAGCTTCATTCTCCTACAGTCCTGCTGACTGTCTATGGACTGTTGCTTACCTGCAAGAAATCGCCTACAGAGTCTTCAGTAACTCTGTTTTCTTCCGCTCCTATGTCTCTTCCTGCCTGAAATATACAAGCAAGAATTTCTGACTCTAATACCACTTGACACAAGTCGTGAGTATCAGAGTGCTTTCCTTTCCTCCTCCACTCCTCCTGCCTGAAATATATAGACAGGATCTTCAGGCTCTGATACCACTTGACGCAGAGCGGTCTCTAGACCCTCACGGTTCCACCCTGCTCTCGCCAGGACCTTCTCATTCTCTCCAGGCCCGAAGAGTTTAAGACTCTTCCAACTCCTATCAAGAGTTCCTGACCCACAGATGTCCCTATCTTTGGAACTCGAGACTCGCAAGTTCGCGAGTCTAGCGCTCACGATATCGGGTCTTTCACTTCCCCGAATCCTGATGGTCAAAGGGTCAACGTCCTCGGATATCGGGGTTTTCCCTATCAGGAAATTGACGGATATGATACTACGATTCACTCACCCTCCAAATCTCCGATCCCCGAACTCCGAGCTAACGCCACTTGTCAACGCCTCCTCATATGGTTTAACGCCCTGACGCCTGTCCTCCACTTGCACTATCGGGAAATCACCCCTTGTGATGTCAACACTCCGTATTTCAAAACCCCGAGTGCCGAGGTGCCGATTCTCCGAGATCGCGCCACCTGTCGTCCACTAGTACCTGGGGTCCCACGCTGCCACATCCTCTTCAGGACTTCGCGGATCGTGGATCCATGATGCAAGAGTTTCGTGATGTTGAAAACTCTGAACGCCGAACCCCGATATGATGGGATCGCGTGCCATCTGTCCTCGTCACAATCGACGGCTCCCATTAAATCGGGAAATCGCTATTCACGATTTCAAAAGGAATGAACCTCTTGCCTTTGCAATCGTCGAAGCCCGAACCCCGATGTGCCGAAATTCGATGGCCGGTTTTCTCTTGTGCCCAAGGGTTAAAATCCTCGCAGCTTCTCCATGATCCAACGATCCCCGGGATTTCGCGATTCTCCTCCGCGAATCCTGTCCGTTGATTCTTCCTCTCGAGGAATCCTTTCACTCCAAAGCTTCTCTTGTTGGAGCTTCTCTTGGGTCTGTTCCCCAATATTTGCAAGGAAATCTTCCCCCCTAAACTTTGCCCAATATGACTCCTTCAACGGAAGGTTGGCGCACTCCCTGCGATCGGCATCCAATCACTCTCCAAGTGTTGGATCCTCCAGACTCTTGTGCGCATCTTCTCCTCTGTGAACTCTCAACATGAGTCTCGTTGAGACGCGTAAAGCACTGCCCTTCCTGAGCTTCCGTCCTGTAGCTTCGATCTCTACAGAAATTCAGTTCCTTTTCTCTTTCTCCTGCAGATGAAGAATACAATGCCTCCTGGCAGTCTTCCAGCTCAAGCAATCTACTACTGAGTTCTCTGGGTATTTAGTAACCCAGTGAAAGTTCCCTCACTGGACCTTCCTTCAGATGACAAAACTCAAAGAGTCCCTTCCTCTTGGGCTATCTCTGCACCCTCTCAATGTTGTCCTGGCGGAGTATCTCTTCCACGGAACACCCCACAGTTATACTTTCTTCTGTGCTTTGCACCCTTCGCTCAACGTCCTCCAGACGGAGCCCTCAGAATCCACACAGAATTCTGGTCTTTCTGAACTCCCATCATAGTTCTTTCCTCTGCACTTCTGTACACACACTCGATACCCTCTTGGTAGAGCTCCTACAGAACTTCTCAAAGGTTCTGTCGACAACAGTGTCTCAGCTACACTGCCTTGACTATTAAGGTGTTCAGCAACCCCAAAAGTCTTTCTTCTATATAAGGTGATGACTTCAGTCCTATGCCCTCAGCATGTCTCCATCTGACTCCTCACGAGTTCAGAAGTTCATCCTCCTGTGCACTGTTATTCAGAGTCTCAACACTCTGTCACGCCCTCATGGCATGAAACCTCAAAGACCTCTCAAACCTGAAATCAAACACACTCCCTACAATTACATGATAACAATACACAATTGCAGCATATAAAGAACACGCACATACAGACATGCATATAATGACAGACTGGTGCAGGAAAAACTTCTCTGTATTAATAATGGCGAATGCCTGTATATTTTACAAGGTGTTCCCCAAGCTCTCTCTTGGCTCTCTTTCCCTACTATTCTCCTCTGCAAAAATGAGACCTGAAATCTCTTTTAACTGAGTGCTCATTGAGCGCTTCCCTCCAGCTACACCTACCCTATTCAATTACAATAAACGGGGCTGTCTATTCCAGAATCGGACCTAGATCTCAGCCAATCTACAATAAAGGCCGATCCTATCTAATGCCTGCGCAAAAGCATGCTTTCCTGGGTCACCAGCCTAAGACATTAAATTACATTGAATTTCAAATTCAAAATGAGGCTGTGCCTCCTTTTCAGCCCTGAATGAGTGTGCACTGACGTGGCTAACTGGCTTTCATGAAGAGATTCTCCTGCATCATACTCCACAGCTGCAAAAATCATGAGCTCCTACTCATGAGCTTCCGCTGTAATTGTTGGAATCCACCTGGGTCCTAAACAAGTCTGTGGAGCTTTTCACCTGCTCCATTCTGCTGTTGCTGCTTCCGTTGCGCTCCTACTGTTGTCTTTCCTCCACCCAGCTTCTCCTCGCTGGTAGTCTGCACTGATTTCAACATCAGCTCCATGATCTCCTTGATCGCTTCATCCAGCTTCTCCAGTGGCTGGTTTTTCTGTTGTAGTCTCCACAACTGCAAACAATTTTGGCCATGGGACTGATCATCGTGATCTCCCATGCCATCCTCATCCGTTTCCAACCTCACCTGTTGGATGTGCATGCCCTGCACTTTCACCCTATCTTCTAGGGCTTCAATCTGTTCCCACAGATCAGCCAAACATATGTCGTCTGTGTCATCTTCTTCTGCTTCTGCAACCTCCCATGTTACAGTCTTTTCAGTTGGCATGCTGAATAAGTCGAGCCATTCCTTGGAATGCGCGTTTCCTCCTTCTGTTTCTTTTGTTTTCAGCTCAAATGTTGCAGCTCGCTTAGCTTGCTGGCTGAATTTGTTGATTTGTTCCTCAGAACACTCATTCTTCTCTTAATCCACTTGGGCAGTCTCAGATACCTGCTCCAATTTCCTTTCTTTTCTGACACTCATCTCGTACGGTGACTGCTCTACTGCTACTGCTATATCTGCAACTGAATTTTCTGCCCCCTCCTGGGCAGATGGTAGGAATACTTGTATTCCCCCAACCATCAGAATATCGTTCTGACCTTCCTCCTCTTTCAGCTGCATCTGCTGATCCACATTCATCCTTGATCCCACTTGCTCTGTCAGCTCTCTTAGCTGATTCCAACTCACTTCTGAGTTACTAAGACCCACAGATGGTCTTATCTGCTCATCCCTGCCCACCTGGAAATATGGGATGCTTCCACCGCTTCCCTGGCAGATTATGATATCAAACGATCCCATCTTCATCAACAACTTTTGCTGAATTGAACTCTCCCTTGAGTCCAAGAGACTCTCAAAAAGTCTCAGTTTTTCATCCCTGCCCTCCAGGCAGCTTAGTATGCTTCTGCTGCCCTCTTGGCAGTCTTCAATGCTTTCACTGCCCTCATGGCAGTCTTCGAGACCTCGCAAAGATCTCTGATCAATGCCCAGCTGGCCATTTGAAATTCCTTCGCTGTCCTCACGACAGTATTTGAGATCCTCAACTGATCCCAATTCGTTGCCCTCCTGGAAAACTGGAATTTCTTCTTTTCTGCCCAACCGACAGTATTTGAAACAATCAGCTGATTCCAATTTATTCCAATCATCATCATCATCATTACTATCGAGACTTTTTCCTGTCTCTGGCCAACAGTAACAAATCATGTCTTCTTCTATGGCCCTGAGGTTCTCAGCATACCTCAGCCATCTTTTCAACGGCCTACGTTGTCTTATGACCATCAGCTGCTTGACTGGCCATTTCGCTCTTGCCTTCTTCATTGGCAATTCGCGTAGTCGTCTCCTCCTCCTATTCTGCCGCATCCGTAGTTCCATCTTCTCTATGTCTTCTTTTAATTCATAGAGGTCTCTAGTCATTTTTGCTTCCTCTGCAAGCTTTTCTGCCTTGCTTTCCTTCCTATGGCCTTTAGTAGCCATTTTTCTGTGTCGATCTGTCCCCTCGACAGATCTGCTGCTGTCACTCCAGCAATCCTGAGCGCTCAGCTTCATCCTCCTACAGTCCTGCTGACTGTCTATGGACTGCTGCTTACCTGCAAGAAATCACCTACAGAGTCTTCAGTAACTTTGTTTTCTTCCGCTCCTATGTCTCTTCCAGCCTGAAATATACAAGCAAGAATTTCTGGCTCTGATACCACTTGACACAAGTCGTGAGTATCAGAGTGCTTTCCTTTCCTCCTCCACTCCTCCTGCCTGAAATATACAGACAGGATCTTCAGGCTCTGATACCACTTGACGCAGAGCGGTCTCTAGACCCTCACGGTTCCACCCTACTCTCGCCAGGACCTTCTCATTCTCTCCAGGCCCGAAGAGTTTAAGACTCTTCCAACTCCTCTCGGGAGTTCCTGACCCAGAGATGTCCCTATCTTTGGAACTCGGGACTCGTGAGTTCGCGAGTCTAGCGCTCACGATATCGAGTCTTTCACTTCCCCGAATCCCAATGGTCAAAGGGTCAACGTCTTCGAATATCGAGGTTTTCCCTATTGAGAAATCGGTGGATATGATACTATGATTCACTCGCCCTCCAAATCTCCGATCCCTGAACTCTGAGCTAACGCCACTTGTCAACGCCTCCTCATATGGCTTAACGCCCTGACACCTGTCCTCCACTTGCACTATCGGGAAATCGCCCCTTGCGATGTCAACACTCCGTATTTAAAAACCCCGAGTGCCGAGGTGCCGATTCTTCGAGATCGCGCCACCTGTCTTCCACTAGTACCTGGGGTCCCACACTCCCACGTCCTCTTCGGGACTTCGCGGATCGTGGATCCATGATGCAAGAGTTTCGTGATGTCGGAAACTCCGAACGCCGAACCCCGATATGATGGGATCACGTGCCACCTGTCCTCGTCACAATCGATGGCTCCCGTTAAATCAGGAAATCGCTATTCGCGATTTCAAAAGGAATGAACCTCTTGCCTTTGCAATCGTCGAAGCCCGAACCCCGATGTGCCAAAATTCGATGGTCGGTTTTCTCCTATGCCCAAGGGTTAAACTCCTCACAGCTTCTCCATGCTCCAACGATCCCTAGGATTTCGCGATTCTCCTCCGCGGATCTTTTCCGTTGATTCTTCCTCTCAAGGAAGCCTTTCGCTCCAAAGCTTCTCCTGTTGGAGCTTCTCTTGGGTCTGTTCCCGAATATTTGCAAGGAACTCTTCCCCCCTAAACTTTTCCCAATCTAAATCCTTCAACGGAAGGTTGGCGCACTCCCTGCACTCGGCGTCCAATCACTCTCCAAGTGTTGGATCCTCCGGACTCTTGTGCGCATCTTCTCCTCTGTGAACTCTCAACATGAGTCTCGTTGAGATGTGTAAAGCGCTGCCCTTCCTGAGCTTCCGTCCTGTAGCTTCGATCTCTACAGAAACTCAGTTCCTTTTCTCTTTCTCCTGCAGATGGAGAATACAATGCCTCCTGGCAGTCTTCCAGCTCAAGCAATCTACTGCTGAGTTCTCTGGGTATTTAGTAACCCAGTGAAATTTCCCTCACTGGACCTTCCTTCAGATGACAGAACTCAAAGAGTCCCTTCCTCCTAGGCTATCTCCTCACCCTCTCAACGCCCTCCTGGCAGAGTATCTCTACCACAGAACACCCACAGTTATACTTTCTCCTGTGCTTTGCACCCTTCGCTCAACGTCCTCCAGACGGAGCCCTCAGAATCCAAACAGAATTCTGGTCTTTCTGAACTCCCATCAGAGTTCTTTCCTCTGTACTTCTGTACACACACTCGATACCCTCTTGGTAGAGCTCCTACAGAACTTCTGAAAGGTTCTATCGACAACAGTGTCTCAGCTACACTGCCTTGACTATTAAGGTGTTCAGCAACCCCAAAAGTCTTTCTTCTATATAAGGTGATGACTTCAGTCCTGTGCCTTCATCACGTCTCCGTCTGACTCCTCACGAGTTTAGAAGTGCATCCTCCTGTGCACTGGTATTTAGAGTCTCAACACTCTGTCACGCACTCATGGCATGAAACCTCAAAGACATCTCAAACCTGAAATGAAACACACTCCCTGCAATTACATGATAACAATACACAATTGCAGCATATAAAGAACACGCACATACAGACATGCATATAATGACAGACTGGTGCAGGAAAAACTGCTATGTATTAATAATGGCGAATGCCTGTATATTTTACAAGGTGTTCCCCAAGCTCTCTCTTGGCTCTCTTGCCCTACTATTCTCCTATGCAAAAATGAGACCTGAAATCTCTTTTACCTGAGTGCTCATTGAGCGCTTCCCTCTAGGTACACCTACCCTATTCAATTACAATAAACGAGGCTGTCTAGTCTAGAATCGGACCTAGATCTCAGCCAATCTACAATAAGGGCCGATCATATCTAATGCCTCCGCAAAAGCATGCTTTCCTGGCTCACCAGCCTAAGACATTAAATTACATTGAATTTCAAATTCAAAATGAGGCTGCGCCTCCCTTTCAGCCCTGAATGAGTGTGCGCTGACGTGGCTGACTGGCTGTCATGAAGAGATGCTCCTGCATCAGAGAGTATAAGGAAATTCACATTTGCGCAGCTTAAACTTGAAAACAGGGTTAGGCGTAATTTTTTTTTTTACTTGTTTGTAAACAGACATTACTCTCATTAGGGGAAGTGGCTAGGTCAGGGTCAAAAGCCTCTAAGCTCGATGTTTTCACCTAAGGAAACTACTGACTCTCTCGCATGTGATCAACACATTTAACCTATCAATACTATCATGGCGCAGTGGTGTACGGTCTTTGGTGAAATATCTATACTCGGTGGATAGGTCGCCGGTTCAAAACTCGTCCGCTCCAACAGAAATTTAATCAATAAAAAAAAAAAAAATTATAAGTATCATAATGTTATGTTAATCATTAAACATTTTTAAATATGTTAATGTTAATTACACTTATAATTAATTAATCATTCAATTACTAATTAATTAATTACTCTTATTAAAGAATTGAAATAAAATTTAAATTTGTAATTAATTATTTAAAAATTAAAAAAAAAATGAAATTAATAAAAGAAATTAAATAAAGTAATTAAAACATAGTTTAGATTTTAATCATAATATAATGTATAAAATAAATAAATAATAAAATTAATTAATTAATTAAAATAAAAAATAAATTAAAAAATAAAAATAAAAATAAAAATTTAGTTAGGCACGCATGAAGCCCACATGTCCTCACGGGCTCTTATTCCCCCTAAAACCCTAATCCACCCTTACTCCCAGTCATTTCTCATTCCTTCCAGATCGCCTCTGCCCTTGCAGCTGGAGGCTGAGGGTTCATTTTCGTTTGTTATTATTTTCTTTTAAAGGCACCATGGTTGGAGGTCTTCAAGCCTGTGCAAGCTAGCCAAGTCTCTTATGACTTCCTTATCTATTTTGTTTTCACTTCTTCTTTATTCTTAGATTCTCTCTCGGATTTGTGTGGCCAACCATTTTGGTGTTGTGTTGGAATTTCTTGGCTTGGTTTGGGCACTAACTTGGCTACCGATCGCGAGTTTAAAACCCATGAGCCCCCACTCATTTTTTTTTCAATCTGGGCCTGTGTGTAATATGTTGTGCCTGGTGCATTTAGCAGATAACAATCCCCTCATGGGCTCTTCCTTCCTCGAGTCTTGCGCTTAGTATTCACGCGCAGTTCTTTGGTGATTGATACATGCGCTTTGGTGCTTGGCACATGCACTTTGATGCTTGGTCTCATGCGTAGTGGTGGTGTAGTGCAAGAATTCTGACTCCATGTGGGATTCAACTTCTTCTGGCACATACCTAGTACTTGGGTGTTGTCAATGCGTGGAGTGTTTGATGGCATATCGCGGATGATTTTTTTTTTGAATACCTGGCGCATAGTGCATAACATATGACTCATGGGCTCGTTGTGGTTCCTCCCTGGTGGCTAGGCATCTGGTTTGACTTACTCAAATGATGTGAACTGTGGTTTAAATATAATGTCGAGACAAAAAAAAAATTTGGTTATTGTCTGG
>JASDQU010374893.1:48463-65989 GCA_032191745.1 Picea mariana | reverse complement strand
TACCAATTTTGTTGAGCTATATATCATCTATGAATGCATCCAATAAATATATCATAATCACATAACCATAAGGAACATCACATCAAGGAAAATAGACACCAGTATTTATGTGGAAACCCAGATGGGAGAAAAACATAGAATTCTCTCTTATATATATCAAGAATTCATCCATAGGAAGCACCAACTTCCCAATTGTCCATCTACAACTTGAAGGAGTCTCTAACCCTCTATTCTTAGGATCCAACCTGAAGGAAGCTATAACTCCTTGATTCTCTGACTCAAATGAGAAGGAGGCTACAACCCCCTAGGTTCTCTGAATCCAACCGGAAGGTGGCTACAACCACCTAGTTCTTAGGCTCCAATTTGAAGGAAGCTCTAACTCCCTAATTCTCTGGATACAACCAGAAGGAGGATACAACCCCCTATGTTCTTTGGCTACAACCACCTATCCTTGACCCGTCCTACCACCCTAAAGTTAAATTTCAAATAGATTATGAAACCACTGCCACATTGTCACTGTGAGATATACCCCCATAAAATTGTACCAATCTGTGCCAACAACCTATTACCAACCTGTACCAATATCATGTGATCAACCTATACCTGTAACCTACATGTACCAACAAAACCAACACGTACGTGACATGTATGTGTTGCAGCTCGCATATGTATGTGCCTTGTCTATACTTCAGCCTGTGTATATACACGACCTTTCTTTACTACAACCTGCGTACAACTTATGAGAACTAGGGTTTTCATCTTTCTAAAATATGACTCTGTGTTGCCTCTGTTACTATCATTGTCACTTCCAGTGTCACTCATACTGTCAGTGTCACTCATACTGTCACTAATACCGTCACTGTCACTAATATTGTCAATATCATTGCCACTGAAATTCATACTCAACCAGATCATGTCAAATGGATCATATACCAAAGACACATCTCAACTATATGTCCAACAAACACATGCCTCAACCAAGCAGGATCCAACATCACCACATACCATCATAAGATATGTGTCTTAGCCATGTACCAACCTATATCATGCATCAACCTGTACCATGATGATACATCAACTTGTACCATCAACCATGTACCTGTATTGTATACCATACCATGTGCCAATCATTCAAATCAACCACGTACATCAACCATGCACATCAATACATGTACCTTATACCATACCATGTTCCAACCATAAAATGTATCTCATATACCATATCAGGAATCAAACATGTATTATACCATGTACCATAAGATATGTTGAACAAGTAATACCAAGAGTGTATCTCAACCAAGTATTGTCACCACTAAGAGAGGTCTCTTATGAATTTACTACCATATGTCAAGTATATATCTCAATAATGTATCAATATCAATAGTATACCACTAACACAATAGCCATACACCTTGTACCAATAAACCAATAAGTGTACCAGCAATGTATCTCACCCAACATGTACCATATACCATGACATTCCTCTAGTCATATTCCTCAAGCATGATCCTCAATATCACAAATATGTAGTCTCATAACACAATATGACAAGCCTCAAGTATATCACAATACCAAAAAGATGTGTCTCTAAAAGTGAACCATAACAACCATATACTAAGTACCAAGAGTGTGTCTCAATAATATAACAATCTTACCTCAACCATGTACCATCAAGGGCCTTAAAGACATACCTTATGCATATGCAATATCAACCAAGATTCAAGCCTCAAATAAATTCATAAATGGCATACCTTTACTCATGAGAACCTATAGAATAAAGACCTGGGAACTTGATTCAAACTTCAGGGACTTGTTACTAACATCCACTCAATATTTTTATGATTTTTTCACATGTATCCTACCTCTTCATGTACAACATGCTCAAGTACCCTACCTCTTCTACTATCATCTTGCATATGATCGTTACCTCCTCTACTTTCATCCCGCATACACCTTAGAAGCTAGGGTTTTTTAAGTTCTGCAACTCCGAAACTTCTAGCCCTTCATACTTTTCACTGCCTCAAACTTGATACGCCAGATTCAACCTCAAATTCACTAGTATACTTTCCAATATAAATATAAACCATTACCAAATTAGAATACCATAACAATTACTAAACCATTCATTAAACCATAACAATTCACTAGATAGATGTTCAATATAAGTGTGTGAATGTACTAATGAATGAATCCAAGAGGTTTGTTTATACACGTGATAGGTAACTCCCCTCCTGACTTTAGGGATTCTAGGGTTTTCTTGTTACAACAACTTTACCCCTTTTTTAACCAACTTGTAACCAACTATGGGTTTCTTGACCACTCTTTAGGGATTCCAACTTCGCAAGACCATATCTCCCTAACCATGAGGAACTATGTGGCATTCCACATATCACTGGAAACACAATGATGCGTAATATCCATTTATGAGTTTCTTACCTTAGTTTACACAATCCTTCATGTCCATATTACTCATTCAACATTGATACTGAAATATTCTACCAAAATCCCTCAAATGTCTCCGACACAACTCACTATTACTCTTGACCATACAGATGACAATAAACTATCTAATGATCTCTTCTACATCACTTGAACTATCCAAGGGTTGAAATCATTATCCACGGTCACTCTCCAAGGGTTTACATCAATGAGAACCAATTATCCAAACCATATGTCCATCAATCTAAACCAACTATCAAACAATCTCCCCCTTTGGAATTGATGGCAACACCAACATTGATGGAAACACTTATACATGAAAACACTTATTTTCAAACTCTCTCCATTACCATCACTCCTCACCAATGTTTCTGACTATGGCCCTTTGACATCAATGGAAAAGGGTATCTCTTTGGGTATCTCCCCCACTTTGGGGATGATCCGCTTTACTAATCTCTCCTTGGGGCTACTCCCTCTATTTACACTACCTATGTTTCTCCAACATCATGAATTTATTCATCTCTCACCCCTTGACAAAGGATTAAATCCCACTATCAATATGTCTCCTCCTAACATTATACATGCTCTAACCAATCATGGGAAAAATAATAGCTCCCCTTGTGGGTATGTCTCCCCTTGTCTACATGTTACTAATATTCCTTTCTAGATTCTCTCTCTCTAATTATTTGCCTTCTCTAAAAGATGTATAGCTACCTGTGAAATGTTTCCTTTCCTCTCTTCCAGTACTGTTTATTTCCCAATTGTGCTTCCTCATGTAATTCAATGACATATATAAAAAGCATTCAAAATTTTATTTCTTCATTTACTTGTCATGACATTCACTTGACCATATTGTCAAATGATTTTTTTATGATTTTATAGTTTCTATTGACAATTTATCTTTCCTTATTCTGATATACCTATCATTTCTTTCCTTTTTGTAATAAATTGAATTCACTAATTCCAATTGAAAATACATTGTTATGCATCATTTATGACCCATTCTCTATATACCTACTAATAATCTCATGAATCCATCTCTATCCATATGTTACAAACTATCCATAACTCTGCTACTTAATTTCCCACAATGTTGACCCATATGTCATTGTAGTATTCTGAAGACTTCACCAGAACATCACATATCAAATGTTTCCACTACAAACCAAACTATTCATGTCTAGAACAACTCATACTGAAGATATCTCTTCCTGAAAACAAATATAAACTTCTTCCTGTGTAATTTACAACTGACACCTATGTGGGAACACTACTTTCTCAATCGATCAATATGTAATTCTGTACTTTTGAATCTATTAATTCATACTTCTCAAAATATGGTTCTCTGATCTATAGTGTCTACTGCAATGACTCCCCTTCTTCAATATTCATATTTACTAGGAGTCTACAATCTGTATGGCTCAAAAAAATACCTTCTCTGATGCAAAGTAATATTCCTCTTCGTAAGTAGACTTGACATCTCTCTGAAATATGACTTCTTCCTTTTTGTCAATGGATTCATCTTGCACTACATCCCCTCAAAATACAATCTCTTGAACCTGTTCTTTATTATCATGTTCTTCTTTTCTTCCTTGCATTACTACAAATCCTGCGATCTCTGGGACCTGTTCTTTATCCACTTGCTCTTCTTGTTTTTCATTTCTTCTCCAAACCTTCATATGTCTGACATCTTCCTTTTTCTTTGTAGATTTGTCTTCATCTCGTACTATTTCCAATCCTGAGAGTATATGATCTTCCTTTACCTATTCTTGTTTTATTTTCCAAACCTTCTTATATATGATATTGGTGTTATTTTTTATACAAGTATCCATCATGCTTCTACAATCATGAGCTATGTGTCCATAGTTTTCGCATTTGTAACATTAAATGTCATGTGGGACCACATAATATTTTCTTTCTTGAACATTTCTTCCACGAGCCCTGCAATCTACAGCCTTATGTCCAAAGTTAGTACAGTAAAAACAATGAACATAAAAGAAATTTCCATACCTAGAAGTGAATGATCTTATTTTTGGTGTAGTCCTTCTAAATTCCTACCTTGTATGCTCATGATATTCTCTTATGTGTATCCCTTCATTATGGTTTTGTTTCTTGATTGTGGTAGGTCTTGTTGAAAATATATCTCTATTATTACTCTTTGATTCTTGTTGACCATGATTCATTCCTTTGAGTACTTCTGCATAACTCTTCCTATTGTATTAATTTTTATTTTCTAGTACCCTATAATGTTTCTCTTCTTTATCTACCATTGATGTGGATGTGTATGTCTTTTCAACGACCTTCCTGAGCTTGATGATTTTACTTCTCAATGTGACAACTTCTTCTTCAAGCTTCTCAACCTCTTCTTCTTTCTTCATCATCTGACTCTTCATGGCTTCTTCTATCTTCTTTTCTTCTTCAAGTTGGATTTTCAAGGAAACAATTTCCTTTTCAAGTTTTCTCTCTTATTGACAAAATTATGATTCAAGATGATCTAAGTCGTCAATTCTTTCTTTAAGATGATCTATCAATATATTCTCTCTTTTTTCAGCTTCCTTTTTTTTGGTTTCCAAACACTTCTTCTCTTTTATTTTTTTCTTTCTCAGTGCCTCTATTTTGGCTTCCAAACACTGCTTATATTCCATCTAACTTTGGTATGTTTCTTCAATGTTTCTGGCTTCTTCTACCTAAACTCTTAATTTCTTGATGATTTACTGTGATTTTTCAAAACTTTGAGCACTTTCCTTTTGCTTCATCAATTCTATCTTGAGTGACTTATTTTCTTCTGTTTCTTTCTTTAGTTCATCTAAAGCATTAGTTAGCTCTTCCTTTTCAATATCAATATTGTCTTATATTTCATCATTTTCAATTTTCAAGGGTATTCAATTTCAAGATGTTTGTGCTTTTCACAGTTAAAGAAAAACAACTCACCTTTGTTGGCTTATGTCACTTCACACTCTTCTTTTTCTCAATTTGTCTAACATGATGAGCATCTTTCTTCCTATTTTGTACATGTATCTTATTTAGAAAATTATGAATATGTGATGGGAGAAAAATAGATATCATGTAACTTATCAAAAAAAATTTTAGCTGATGTACACTTTCCAACCTTTTCTCTTACTAGATCAACTAATCCTTCCCAGATGAAATCCATACCTATTTTTTTATTCTTCTTCAATTCCTTCATGGTTGTAGTCTTTGATTTATTTGTATCATTATATCCTTTCACAACTAAATACAAAATATCATATCCATGTCAATATAAAAAGGTTCTTGTTCTTATGATCCACATGTCATACTTTAGACCACTCTGACCATCATTTATTGGTACTCCATTCTTATTAAATTCCATGATATCCTTCAAGTGGTTAAACTATCTCTTTAAGGAACCCGCTCTGATACGAATTGTTGGATTGCTGAGAGGGGGGGTGAATTAGTAATGAGCAATTATTCCACTTTTAACCACAATATATATTCTTTATATTTACCAATAGTGTTTAGAAGTATATCATCAATGTATCATCTATGAATGCATCCAATAAATATATCACAAGCATGTAAAAATAAGCAACATCACATCAACATCACCTCAAGAACACAGTACACCAGTATTTATGTGGAAACCCAAAAGGAAGAAAACCACGGAATGCTTTCTTATATATATCAAGAATTCATTCCTAGGAAGCACCAACTTTCCAACTCTCCATATATAACTAGAAGGAGGCTCCAAACCCCTATTCTCGGGCTCCAACATGAACAAATCTATAATTCCCTAATTCTCTAGCTCCAACCAGAAGAAGGCTACAACCCCCTAGGTTCTCTGGCTCCAACCGAAAGGTGGATACAACCACCTAGTTCTCAAACTTCAAACTGAAGGAAGCTCCAACTCCCTGATTCTCTCTCTACAAATAGAAGGAGGATACAATCCCCTATGTTCTCCGGCTACCACTGAAAGCTGGCTATGACAACCTATCCTTTCCTCGTCCTTCTGCACTGAAGTTAAATTCCAAATAGATGATTAAACCACTTCCACACTATCACTATGAGATATATCACTGTAAACTTTACCAATATGTTCCAACAACGTGTAACCATCCTGTACCAATAGCATGTGATAATCATGTTCCTTTAACCTTCCTGTAACAACGAAACTAGTAGGTATGTGACCTATCTATCTATGCTACCTATCTATGATACTTCAGCCTGCGCATGTACACAACCTTTCTATACTACCACCTGCGTAAACCTTCTGAGAACTAGGGTTTTCACCTTTCTGAACTTTGACTCTATGCCTCCTATCTTACTTTCACTATCACTACCACTGTCATTGATACTATCATCGTCACTGATATTGTCACTGTCACTAATACTATCATTGTCACTATCGTTGTCATTGATACTCAACCAGGGCCTCTCACATGGATTATATACCAAATACACCTCTCAACTAGATGTCCAACAAACACATGCCTCAACCAAGCATGATCCAACATCACCACATACCATCACAAGATATGTGTATCAACCACGTACCAACATGTACCATGCATCAACCTATACCACAACCATACATCAACATGTACCATCAACCATGTACCAACCATGTACTTGTATTGTATACTATACCATGTTCCAACAATGAAAATCAACCATGTACATCAACCATGCACATCAATACTTGGACCTTATTCCATACCATGTGCCAACCATGAAATGTATCTCATATACCATATCAAGCATCAAACTTGTACTATACCATGTACCATAACATATGTTGAACAAGTAATACCAAGAGTGTATCTCAACCAAGTACCATCACCACTAAGAGATGTCTCCTATGCATGTACTACCATCTGCCAAGTGTATATATCAATAGTGTATCAATATCAATGGTATACCACTAACACAACAACCATACACCTTGTACCAATAAACCAAGAAGTGTACCAATAATGTATCTCACCCAACATGTACTGTATACCATGAAATGCCTCTATTCATATGCCTCAAGCATGCTCCTGAATATCACATAGATGTAGTCTCATAACACAATATTACAAGCCTCAAGTATATGCCAATACCATAGACATGTTCCTCTAACGTCAATGAACCATAAAAACCATATACTAAGTACCAAGAGTATGTCTCAAGCATATAACAATCTTACCTAAACCATGTACCATCAATTTCCTCTGAGACATACCTTAAGCATGTGCCATATCATCCAAGATTCAAGCCTCAAACAAATACATAAATGGCATACCTTTACTCATGATAACCTATAGAATGAAGACCTAGGAACTTGCTTTAGACTTCAGGGACCTGGTACTAACACCCACTCAAGTTTTTTATGATTTTTTCACATGCACTCTACCTCTTCATGTACAACACGCGTACGTACGCTACCTATTCTATTGTCATCTTGTGTATGTATGCTACCTATTCTACTGTCATCCCGCGTACGCCTCAAAAACTAAGGTTTTTTAAGTTCTGCAACTCTGAAACTTTCGTCTCTTCAGAATTTTTTCCACCTCAAACTTGATATGTCATATTCAACCTCAAATTCACTAGTAGACTTTTCAATGGAAAGATAAACCCTTACCAAATTACTAGACCATAACAATCACTAAACCATTCATTAAACCATAAAAATTCACTATATAGATGTTCAATATAAGTGTATGTGAATGTACTAATGAATGAATCCAAGAGGTGTTTTTATACAAGTGATAGGTAAATCCCCTCCTTACTTTAGGTATTCTAGGGTTTTCTTTCTACAAAAAATTTTCTCCTTTATTAACCAACTTGTAGCCAACTAGGGGTTTCTTGACCACTCTTTGGGGCTTCCAACTTTGCAAGACCATATCTCCCTAACCGTGAGGAACTATTTGACGTTCCACATATCACCAGAAATGAAATGATGAATAATATACATATATGAGTGTCTTACCTTAGTTTACTCAATCCTTCAATCCCATATTCCTCATTAAACATTGTTACTAGAATATGCTACCAGAATCCTTCAAATGTCTAACACAACTCACCCTTACTCTCGACCATACAAATGATAATAGACTATCCAATGATCTCATCCACATCACTTGAACTCTCCAAGGGTTTACATCAATCTCTAAGGGTTGAAATCACTATACATGGTCACTCTCAAATGGTTGACATCAATGAAAACCAACAATCCAAACCATCTGTCCATCAATCTAAACCAATTATCCAACAATGTCCCCCTTTGGCATTGATGGTGTTAACACATAGAGTTGTAGGGGTAAAAAAATCACTTTGGTTTTGTTTTTTGAGTCATAGGGTTTTATGAGTCTTATGTTTTGGGTCTTCTTATTTTGGTCATAACTTAAATTTTGATTTAAATAAGCAAAGTTATGTTTATCCTTGGTTTAGAGTCTTTATGTCATGAGATTTGTCATCATGGCAAGGTAAATTGTCATTATGAATCACACTTTTGATATTAAAATCATTACCATGACATGTCATGCCTCCAAGCTCTACATAATTTTTCCTTTGTCACTATCCAACCGTTTATATGTCAAGTCAAAGTTAGATTTATTTTCTACCAACTCACTAGGAGAGTTTGCAACGTACTCATGAGTACCTCAAGCATTCATTTTTCATCATTGCACTTAAGAAATGTGTCAAAGGGGATTTATTGGTTTTCATCACCTTCATCTAACCAAATTTTTAGGGATTATTTCACAGATATTCAAACAGTCTCCTTGAAGTGCATGATTTGATTTTGAACTTGGTGCTACAAACTCGGTGTTGTGAACTGGCATTGCAGACTAGCTGAAGAGGATCATTGAAGTTTGGATAATTTTCAAATATACTAACTAAATTTTACAGACATCAATATCAAAACCAAGTTTATCATGTAGTCCTTGATGGTCTCCACACTATTTAAATGTTGAAAAGAGGGGTTTATTTTTCCTTATGCACTAGTGCTGCAAACTGTTCAAGATTATTTCCTGCCAACTTTTAAATCCTTTCCCATGGCATCCTAAATCCTGCACATTAGTCCAGACTGCTTTCATGAATTCATGCATCTTTTCCTCTACTAAGAATCCACTTGTATTACTCAAATACCTCAGTGTTGAGACCAAGTTTCTCTGACCCTAAAAATTGGAGCTGTGAACCATTCGTCGTGACCACTCTGTTTTAGAACTCTTGAAACACTCATCTTTTGAATCAATTTTGAATTTTAGTCTTCACCGAGTGAATGATACCCCTATAAAACTTGAGATGTATGGTTAATAATTTGTAGAAGCAAGATGCTATTGTATGCATCATTGGTGGTGAAAACTTATATTTATGTTGTTGAAACCCTGTTTTAGTAAAGAAACTTCACTTGTCTTCCTTCCATTCAAAATATCAGTGGCTATTCAATTATTCCTCCTATTTGAAGTGTTGTCCATATCATACCTTTATTTGTATAGAGTGATGTGTATGAAGCTTTGTACAAGGTGAGCCTTTTGAAAATAATACTTTCATTAAAACCCTAAATTCCTATGTACTTTGTTTTCACACACCTAGATGTCATAACAAATTACAAAAAGCATTCTTCCAACAATATTTATGGATAGTTAACAATACAAGAAGACTCACAAGGGAGGGGAAATTGTGAGGATATAATCTTATGATATGCAGCTCCTTAAATCTGAACCTTTGTTCAGGGAATATTTTCATAGGGTAGGTTGTATAAATTTCTATCAAAAGATGAAGAGAGGGCATCCAGAGGTGGCCAAAGATTTTGCACTCAACTTTAATAGGACTAAAACCAAAGTGGGAATGTTAGATTTTGATGTTTCATAGAATTCCATCTCTATTGCAACAGGGATACCCAATAGTGGAGAGAAATAGTTCAAAGATATGTCTTTAAATTATTCCTTCTCAAAGGATTTCCTTAAGCAAGAGTATCAGGAGGACAACTTGTCCAAAGGATTACCTAGAAGCCACATGCTTGAATGCTTTGACAAGATGTTGAGGGATATCCAGAGATACTTCACATGTGAGGGGAGGTTCAACATGGTGTTCCAATACCACATCAAGATATTGTTACACTTCACAGGGAAAGAATCCATTAACCTTCCATTTTATCTTTTTAGAACCATTGGTAAGATGTCTGATAGAGTTCAATCCAAGTTAAAGCAAGTAGATACCAGTGTCTTTCACTCTGGCCTTATTAAGATGTTCATAATGGAATAGTTTAGGAATAAAAAAATTGATTTGGAAACCTTCCTGACTTCATAAAAATTTTAGTTATATGTTTCCCCCACTCCATAGTCCAAGAGACAAAGTCCTACTCCTGTTGAGAGGAATTTGAATTCAGAGGCCAGAAAGAGGAAAAGGGTGACTATGAGTGATAAAGCAGATAGAGCCACTTATGAAGCAGAAGTAGGAGGTCCTGCACAACCTCCAGATAAAGAAAATTCGCCAATGGAAAATCCTATACCAATGGAGGTTCCTTAAAGTAAACCAAGAGACTTGAAAGGAAAAAATCTTGTTTTTTCCTCACCCATTGTTGCAGACAAGGTTAAACCTAGGAGGCCTTTTACTAGAGCAGTATCCAAGTAACATGTCCTTGTGAAGTATGATACAGAAGAGACCTCATCCTGGGAAAAAGGAAAGTCTAAATATTCAAAGCATCCTATCGAAGTTGTTGACATCACTACCCCTTAGCATGAAAGCAACCCCACATTTAAGAGGCTCAAGAGGTAGCTCAAATAAGAAAGAGTTGAAGCTGATAATTTGAAGAAGGAAGACTTGGGTTCAAGAAAGAAGATTAAGGAGATGTTGGGCATGTATCATGAGACCATTGATAAGACAAGGTTTTTGGCTAAAATATTTTCTCCCCTTCACAGGAAGCTCAAAAATCTCTACAGGAAGAAGAGAACCCATCAAGATCAAATCAAGAAATTGAATGCAGAATTACAACCTTTCAAAGAATAATTGGCAAAACAAAACCTAGACATGCTAGCCAAGGTTGCTACCAAAAGAAGTTCCAAAAATAAAAGATAAATTCATTGATCTTCCAAAAAAAAAGCATCAAATTTGGTCAAAGTTTATGTTATATGCCTGTGCAACAATTTTGGTGATGGCTATAAGTTTTAAACCATAATTATCAATTTTGGTATCTTTTTCCTAGTTATATATCAAGGTAATGAAATTTTACAGCATATCAGAACACCTAGTATGTGTTTTGAGATGTTAAATCATTGGGAAAAGTGAAACAGGATGGTACAGGAAAGTTCGTAGTGCCCACAACCATTGGTGCCGCAAATTGGTTGTTTCAGGATAGTTTGCAGCACTGCAATGCAATCTCAGTTTTTGGATATTGGAGAGAAAGAGAGCTTCCAATTGTCAAGATGAATTCATACCAGTACTTTGAAGGTTAGTTTTTATTTGGGAGGCCACCTTCCTAAATAAGATGCACTCTTATGGGAACATCATCAGCCATTAAAGAATTTTGCAAATGTTGCCAAAATCATCCTTGAGAGTAGCAATTTGTTTATTTTCTGTTGTACACATGTTGCCACACTTTTGTTAGGCATAGGGATCATATGAGGTAGTTGTAAGGAGAATTGTAAATTTGGCAGTGATAGTTTAAGCTATTTAAAGAGCATTGTAAGACTTAGGAGGGTTTGAATGGTGTGACAAAAAAATTATTATTTTTATATTGTCTTTGTAACAAAGCCTTTATCCTAATGTATGGACTAGATCCAAGATACTTTGAATAGTCGAAATCAGTCTTTATTTTCTGCATCATCTTTTGTCGTCTTACTTTGATAGCAGACTGTGTGAATGATTCATCTAGCTATTTGTTTATTTATTGCAATAAAGGATCTATTGTGATATTGTATGCAAGTGTATCAAAGTATTTTCTATTTTATTTTAATAGGTTCTTATTTCATAGAGTTTTCTTCATATGTGTGTTAGTGTTACCTGATGTAAATGATATGCATATTACACTTTCCTTGTCAATTATTCCATATATCATGTTATCTCTTAAAACCTGAGCTAAATCTATTCAAGGCCTTGTTTGTTGGTGTATAATGCATGGATTTATCTATGATTGACATCTTTAACTGAGTTTTCCATCATTTTTTGGTGTCATTGTCGGGGAATGGATTGAATATTTTTTCCCTGGGGTGTATGACCAGAAAATAATGACTTTTATGGTGCACGGTAATTAGTAAATAGAATACTATATATTACACCTGGAAACTCCAAATTTCAGTTGTGGCTCCCAAAGGTCAACACATGAGGTCCAATCCACAATCACCTCTGGTTGCACCTGAACATGATCCGGAAAAGATCTTAAAGAAGGGATTTTTTTTTGCAAGGAGCTTCCTCTTCCAAATTATCAGGTACTTCTGGAGACATACCTGACTCTGCTTTCAATACACCAGTTATTGTTTCTAGTATTTCTCATTTACCTATTGCTAAAAATCCTATAAAGTCAAAACTAGGAGATTTTCCTATAGAATGTTCATATTTTTCTCTTGAGATGAAAGAAGAAAATCTAGAAAATTTTGATTTTCTTGCATCCCCTGAAGTTGTAAAATGGTTTAGGCTTGAGATTTTGTAATATTTTACTCTCTTAGGTTCTCCTTCTCCCCATTCTTTTAAATTTGTTTTAACTAAAGAAGAAGGAACCCTAGTTCCTCTTGAATTTCCCCCATCCTCATACAAGACTCAGCTACTTTCTATTAAAACTGAAATTCCTCCACCTTATACTGTTTCTTTTCCAAAATTACATGTTATACAAACTACATATTTACCTGTCAAATAACCTCCTACTTCTCCTAGAATTTAGAATCCTCCTTTTCCTAATCAAATGGTAGGGGATAATTCTCCTTAGAATAGAATGGATGCCATTGTGGCTGCTAGGTATGACCCATTAGTGCTTCCTCAACCTATGAATGCTCTCCCAATAGGATATTACCTAAATTGTATTCCTAAGTTTAGAGGAGAAGAAGATATCACTGTAGAAAAACACCTTGCAGCATTTTATAGCTATGTGATAATATTAATATTGAGAATGAGGATTTCTGGATGAGGGTTTTGTACAAAGTCTTGGTAGAGAAGCTAGAAAATAATTTATTAGTTTATCCCCTAGATCAATTGTTGGGATTGAATCCCTAGATGATGCCTTTTTAAGGAATTGGGGTGACAAAAAGGACTTTTTATATTATATCACAAAATTTGGGGATTTCAAAAGAAAAGAAGGAGAATCAATATTATACTTTTCAAAGAGATTTAACAAAATGTATAAAAAAATCCCTACTGAGATCAAGCCTATTGAAAATTCTTCCAAAATAACCTATGCTAGTTCCTTTGACCCTGAATTTTTTATTTTGTTGAGAGAGAGAAGAATTGCTTCATTAGCCTATATGCAAGATGTTTCTCTAGAGGTGGAATCAAACATAATTGCAGCAGATATGTTAAGAGGAAAATCTGATAGGGATAGAAAGAAACAAAAGGAAGAAGCTTCATGTTATGATACTTCAAGAACCAATTCACAAGTTGATGAATTGACGAAGTTAGTCAAGTCACCTTCTACAGAAATGGAAAAACTAAAACTTGAAGGGAGACAAGAAAATAGAAACCCCCAAGATTTTGGAAATAGAAATAATTTCAAAAGACAAAATAATGCACCATGGATTTTTCAAAGATATCAGAGAAATAGAGAGGATCAAAAGGTTCAAACTCCTCTTCAAAATAATCTGGTTGATGATGAAGAAGGATATAATGAGGAAGCAGATCAATAAATTCACTATCTGGGGGACACATCTACTTCCCCTCATCTAAATCAATCTACTTATGAAGAGTCTCTAATGAGCATTCATTTAAATGAGTTAAGCAAGGGAGAGAAAACAAATGAAACTTAGAACAAGTACAATTTGAGGTCAAAAAAAAAAGAGGCAAATCCTAGTACATCTAATCAGCCCAAAAAATCAGAAACTTCTACTAAAACAATGGTTGCATCAAATAAAGGAAGTGAGGAACAGAACAATTATGCCATAATTAAATCTCATGTTCAAGAAACCAAGGAAATTCTAAAGTCTCCATCCTCTTTTAACTTTGAGAATGAAATCCAGAAAATTAAAATTCATGTCTCATTCATAGAGTTGACAAAAAATGAATATTTCAAGAAATCCATTTCTAAAATGATGCAGCCTCAATTTTCTTCCCATTCAACAGACTCAATTAATTTGCAAGATGAAAAACCTACAGTTATATTGGGGACACTAGTAGAAGATAGAGATGACTCCTCTCCTCCTTTTTACACCTCATTGAATGTACATGATAAAATCTTGCACAATTGCCTTATGGACTCATGTCCATCCCCATAACTTAATGGATTAATTGGGTCTGGAAATCACCCAATCGTATCATGATCTATATTCCTTTGACTCAAGAAATGTAAAATTCCTTGGGGTGATTAAATATTTGGTTGTTACTATCTTTCAACTACCTATGAAGAGTATAGTTATGGATATTGTAGTTTCATATGTTCCCCCCCAAGTTTGGGATGTTATCGTCCAAATAATGGATTAAAATATTGGGAGGGACATTGCAAATGGATCTCTCTTATTCTACTATACCAGTCTTTGGGGGTGTACACAAGAGGTTGTATGGAGAAGCACAGTTGGCATATATTATTAGTGATGAATGAAATCTAACAAACCATCCTATTTATGTTGTTGACATTGATCTGGGATCTAGAGTTTTGTATCTTTCTGATTTTCCTCAGTGACCATTTGAAATTAAAAAGAAACCACCAACAACATGTGAGACACCCAGACAAGGTGCTCAAAATTGGAAAATGTATTTTGATGGTGCACATTCCAAAGCTAGTTTTGGTTCTAGATTTGTGTTCATTTCTCCTTCTCAAGAAGTCATAACTTTGTCCTTCAAATTGGAATTTGAAACCACAAACAACATTGCAGAATATGAGTCCCTAGTTTTGGGGCTAAGGGTTGTCAAAGACATGAAAATTGAAGAATTATCAGTTTTTGGAGATGCATAGTTGATTGTGCATCAACCTAAAAATATATATCAAGCAAAGCATCCAAGACTAATAACTTATAGGAATGAGGTGTGGGACCTCATTGAAAATTCATTCCTAGCTTTCAACATATCCTTTGTTCCCGTAGAAGATAATGAATTGGCTGACTCCCTAGTTGTTTCTGATAGTAACTTTAAAATCCCACTACCTCCTAAACTCAAGTATGATGTTGAGGAGAAGTATAGGCCTTCTATACCTGATAATGTCAAGCATTGGAAGGTTTTTGAAGATGATATTGAAATAAATATATTTTTGGAAACAGTAGAGGAATTTTCTGCTCTTCACGTTGATCAAGACCCATATGATGAGAAAAGTCCACATGCTCATAAATTCCTAAACAAGATTGTAGATCACAAGATTGTCTAGCTCCCTAGCAATGGTATTCCCAAAGGATTAGTTCCCTGGAGATATTATTTGATAACAATGATGTGGTTTTGAAAGTGATAGGTACAAGTTAAAATCATGATCTGATAGAGTGAAATATAGGTACCGAAGAGGATCTCAAATATGTCAAATTGTTCAGTAGTTTGTCAGAAAAACAAAGGGTTGAATATATCAAACTGTTAAAGAAAATTTCTGATGTCTTTACATGGAAGTATGAGGATTTGGAGACTTATGATACAATAATTATTGAGCACAGAATACCCTTAAAGGATGATACCAAATCATTTAGACAGAAACTAAGGAAAATCAATCTTATGTTACTACCCATTATGTAGAAGGAGGTCAAAAAATTGCTTGATGCTCAGATCATTATACCTTTGAGGTATTTTGAGTGGATAGACAAGATAGTCCCTATTAGAAAAAAGAATGGTGAGATCAGACTTTTTGTTGATTTCAGAAACTTAAACAGGTGTTCCAGAAAAGAGAATTACCCCTTGCCTAAAATGGAGCATATCTTGCAAAGGGTGGAAGGCTTAGTAAGGATGTCCATGATTGATTAATTTTCAGGCTACAATCAAATTTATGTATTACCAGAAGACAGGGAGAAGACAAATTAACCACTCCTTGGGGTAAATTCATGTATGCCAAGATGCCCTTTGTTCTCATGAATGCAGGGGGAAATTTCCAGCGTGCAATGAATATTTCTTTTATTGGAGAAAAAGATAAGTTTGTGGCGATCTATTTGGATGATATCACAGTGTTTTCAAATTTTGATCAAGATCATTACCATCATTTGGATAAGGTGTTCCCAAGAAGTCTCTTTTTTCCATGAAGTAAGGTAAGTTGCTAGGACACATTGTCTCAACTGAAGGAGTAAAAATTGACCCAGTAGAGTAGCGGCTATCAAGACTCTATCTCTCCCAATGTCCAAGAAATAAATTTAGTCCTTCCTAGGTAAGATAAACTTCTTGAGAAGATTCATATCCAATTTTGTTGAGTTGGTCAAATTTATCACATCCATGTTGAGAAAGGGGAATGAAGTAAAATGGACTCAAGAAGCTAGGAGTTGTTTTGAGCAAATAAAACAAGCATTGGTCGATGCACCTATTCTTATTAGTCCTGACTACTGAAAATAATTTATGATCTTTTCTTTTTCTTCAAATAATACACTAGCTATTGTCCTTCTTCATAAAAATTAAGATGGAATGGAGCAACCTATTTCTTTTTTTAGTAGGGCCTTTGAGAGATGTTGAAGTTAGATATGACATCATGGAGAAACAAGCTTATGCTTTGGTCAAAGCCCTCAAAGATTTCACAGTAAATGTTATTCATTCCAAAATTATTGCTTATGTTCCTTCAAGATATGTAAAAGAAATTATGATTCATTCTAATATAGATGGGAAAAGGGTTAAGTGGATTGATAAAATTTTGGAGTTTCATCTTGAGATGAAACCCATCAAGCTAGTGAAAGGTCAAGGTTTAGCTAGATTGTTAGATGAATCAAATTGTAAGGCACTAGGGGTAAATTTCATAAATGCAAATTAAATAAATAAACAAATTGATATTCCTAACAACACCTTACAAATCAATTCAAAGCTGATAGAATG
>JASDQU010374893.1:16887-40029 GCA_032191745.1 Picea mariana | reverse complement strand
TAAGGAAGACCAATTCCTAAAACTACAAGAGCCAAACATTATGAAAAGGAATCTCGTGCTTGGGAAATTTGATTCTCTTTATGAAATGGATTCAATATTAATAAATGGAATTATTATGATGATGTATCATGGTAACTGTATCCATATGATACAGGACAATTGATGGCTATTGAAATTGGAATCTCGGGAAGAAGGCTATTTTTATGACACTGGGACCCTGTGATTGCTACAATTTATTGGCTACAAACTACTAGTAGAGGTATGGTAGTAATTTGGAGCTCTCCTTGCATGTGAAAACCTTGGAAAATGATAGATTGGCCAAGGGACTATGTAGCAATGAAGGGGATGCTTGAGCTTATAGGGTGAGTGTGGTAGGGAAGAGGAAACTTAAGAATTCATATGCCATGGTAGCTAGAATCATGAGGGTGTGTCTAGAAGGACAATGAGCTGAATTATTTCCTATAGCATCTTTGTGAAACAAAGCGACAACCATGCACATAAGTATTGAATTATGATTACAAACTTAATTTTGAATACTTGATTACATTTTGGACTTGAGAACTCATATGGATAAGATAATTGTTGCATAATAATAGTTATAAAATGTATATTCTCTTGATGGATTTTATAGTAACAACTAAAGAATAAAAACATGAATTGAGTTCCTCAAAAGAAGAGCACCAAAACGAAGAAAATATCAAGAAAAATGGCACAATATAAGTAAATTCAAGTGGACTTATTGCAGCTTGGAATAAGAAAAGTGGAGTTGGAATATGTGACTTGGGAGGCAGCACCCATAGTTATTTGGAAATTTGAAGATTCCATTATTGCAGTTGGATTTCTTGGAGCCACAACTCTCAGACTTCCTTGTTGTTCTGTGTTGGATCCATTAAAGGGAAGTGGAACATCCTAAGGGATTGTGGAGAAGAGAAGGGGGTAAATTTCCTTGGGTTGTTTAGACAGAGGAGAATGAGAGATTGTTGGTTGGAATTGTTGCATAAATTGATAAATTGTGAATCTATTGCATCTAAAGTTCCTAGAGCTGCAAATCTGAGACTTCCTAGTTGGTATGTACTAGAGCCCTAGAAGCGTTGGAGATTGTCTGAGGAAATGTGATGCAAAGAGGGAAATATCATCCATTGTGTTATGCAAGCTAAGGGGGATGAGAGATTGTTGGATGGAATTGTTGCAAGAGTTATTGAACTTTGAAATCATCAAGTATTTGATGAAAAAGGTCTACATGTGTATGTACACTTGTATGGTGATGTGAAAAAATAAGGGGCAGGGGATTGTAACATCCCCATTTTGAATCCCTGTGAATTATAATGTAATTGTAAATATGTAATTTAGGCTAGTGAGGCAGTATGTTTTAGGCCAAAGAGACTATACTGATTAAATGCTAAAGAGACTAGTGTTGCAATTGTACATATGTTGATTAATAAAAATACATCATTGGTTGTGATACAAGAGGGGTGGAAATGTTTGGGGATTATGATTCCACAATAGATGGGGCTAAAGGGGGTCCAAGGGGAATTTCATGTTCCTAATAAACCCAAACCATTTTATTATTAATGTTTACTTCATTTGACTTGTTAAAATCATCATTGAATACGTGTAAGAGGTTGGTGGGAAAATTCATCTCACCAATTTATGATAGCACGAGTTGAGTACAACCACTTCTTGGGAAATGTGAGAGTCAAATATTACATGAGAGAAAATAAAATTCAAGTAGGTATTGGGTATAGCTGTTATAGAAAGATTTGCCTCACCATTGCTATCTTGCACAGAGTACCTTTTTCCATTTCCCTATGCAGACTTATCATCCCTTTTTGATGAATCCAGAGCTAAAAATATACATTTTTCCACATATACGCTCCCTATTAGTTATACAAGATGCATATATGCTTGTTTCTCCACTACAGCTCGCGTATATCGGGATTTGTGCCAAAAAATACAAAATGAGGTTGGGTTTCCATGTCACAACAGAAGATCTCTGATCCTTGGCCTTCCATATACTGGAAACGTTCTGACTCGGCCCTTCAGTTGCATTCTGAAGGCTATAAGAGCACAATTTCGAGCTATGGAAAAGAGGAGAAAGCATTCAAATTTGAGAGAAAAGTTACTCTGGAGAAATTACTTCATATTGAGTCTGCATCCCTTTGTCCCTCAAGTCTGAACACAGTGTTCAGCCCCCAATCTCTTTCCCTATTGTTGAGAGGACCTAATTTCCTCTTTCCTATGAGCTTGCCTTTAGTGGAGGATTGAAGTGGTGGAGACCCAGTTGGAAGGAACTTGGTTTCTTGGTTTCGAACCGTGCCGACACGGAAGTATGTAATGTTGTCACTTCTGCTGATCAATTATTAATAGAAATACTCCTGTCTCGTCCTATTGGTATCTTGCAAATATATGATTATTATCCATGTGCGTGTTTGTAATGTTTATCAATGGATTATGCTATCTGATGTGATAACCCCTTTTATATTATCACTATGTACTTTCTCTTCTTGTTTGTCGAGAACTTCTTGCAGGTATAAAGTTTTGGGTCAAAGTGCTCAACGGTGGAACATCATCAAACATTGGAATGAGGTAGGCCTCTTCCTTGTATTGCACATTAGTTTATATAGCATATGTTGGAATTTATTTGATTTCTGCAGTCATACCTGTCTGTTGTGGTTTACCCTTGGCCATAGAGATTTTTTCCCTTGTAATAGAAATGGCGAATCTAGTGGGGAAAGATGTTCTTTCTAAGGGTTGAAGTATTTTTTCTTCTTACATTGCTCTTTTTTCTTTGTATTTCTTGTCACTGCTTGACATATTTTGTTCACTCTAAGTCTGAGTTTTCAACCTTTTTCCCTTGCCTGGCCTTTGTTTTAAAGTATATATGCCATTTTTGCCTTGACAATCATGTATACACGCTTGTTGTCTCACTGCAAGAAGCGTATATACACTTTGTTCTCCTAAACAGTCGCGTATACCACTTCCCCTTGCTTGTTTTCTTGGTTTAGTGACTGTTAGGTAAGATTTGAAAATTGTTGAGCCTTCTTAGGTCTCTATAATGTCTGTTGAGATTATCTGGGATGACAGGAAACTTGTTTGGAGTTGAATTTTTGGGCGGAGTCTTTCTCTTTGTTTTCCATTTTTTATTTGTCCTTGTTATCTAGGTTGCTTGCTTGGTTGCTTGGTATTCTACTCGAGTTATTGCTTTTATACACAGTAAAATTTATATATCGGGTTTCTCATTAGTCCATGCATTTTCTTTTAGTATATTGAAAATCCAAAAAAAATAGGCATTTTGCATTGGTTGGCATTTCTTTCTTGGAATCTTTATCATTAGCAGAGCACATTTAGTGAAAGGTTGCATTTTTCTTCTAAATTGCAGAGTTGAAATCGAAGACTGCATTGTTTTTATTTAACATATCATTCATTGAAAATTTAAAGATAGACTTTGCATTATATCAGTATTTATTTTCTTGCAGAGTCATAACACCATGAGTTTCACTTCCATACCTTTTTGAGTAACCACAGCCAATAAAATTTACGCTTTAAACTAAAATTGATTAGTCACGATTTTATTTTTTAGGGTGCACAAACTAGCCTAGGATTTAGTGAATTGGAATAGGATCTTGTGAGTAAACTTATCCAAGGCAATTAAATCAACATATGTGTCTGAGACAGGGAGTTGAGAAGTCCATTGTATAATTGGTAATATCAGGAGGCTCCACTCACACCGAAGTTAATCATGAGGTCACGCGAAGTTAGTTGAAGGGATAACCCCTGGATACTCACCTAGCGTTAGAGATATTTCTATGGATTTATTCGTATTTCGGGATCTTGCTAGTACCCATACCTCTGTGATATGCGGTGCTTTCAAGGTTTCGGGCTTTGTTACCCTGCCCATACGGTGATCTGGACTTACGACTGCTCGTCTGTGCATCGATTATACAGTGGTTTATTAGTTTCTTGACTTAGGTATCTCATAAGTTACTTGCAGGGGTTATTCTTCTTGTATCCTGAGTCAGATAGGGGTCGGACAGCACACAGCCTTTATGGAGGATTACCTCTCCAGGGGGATCTGACCAACTGGTTGTTAAGCCTATGAGGGCCCTTATAACTGATTTTGTTACCTCCAAACTTTAGCAGGGAGTCTCAGGTCCCTCTTGGATGAGACATGCCTTCTTTAGCGAGGGAGGCCACTCAGCCACTTTAGCCCGTTTGCATGCATATTGGTCGTTTGACTTTTTGGTATGCTCTTTGACTACTAGTTGGCCTTAGGATATATTTTTATTCGTTGGAGAGTCATAATTCATCGTGGAGTTGGACCAGCTTCCTCGCAGGTCCTGTCGGTTGTTACAGTTACCACCAGTTTTCGAGTTCTTGCCTTATAAAAAGCGTAGAGTTATCAGTAGTGGTACACACACATCCACTTTTCACACTTGTGGTTCCACAAGGATGAGTACCGAGTCTAGTATTCAGAACACTGGGAGTTCTTCGACTCCCAATCCTACTATAGTTAATGTCACCCCTTCAACACCTGCAGTCTCTACAGTTCTAGTGCCGGAGGCTTATACCAATACTATGGCTCGACCTATATTTAATGCTTCCTCTCTTGCATCAAACCCTTTTGGGGGTTTCGGTCACTCACCGAGTTACAATTTTCAGACCATCCTTATGGCTTCTAGTCCATTTTATTATGGTATGCCTAACTTCACTTAACATTTTTCAACTGCCATCCCAGCTGTTGGCCCTAACGCTAGCTTTGGACTTGGGGGCACTACACATCCTTACACTCCTTTCCCGTTTGGTGGTTCTTATATACCCCAAGCGAATCCTAATGTGGGAAGTGTCCCTATTCTTAACCCCGGGTCTAACCCTTCTACGACTGGATGGAACAACCCAGCTAACGGACAAGTTCCACCCTATATCCCTATCACCTCGGTGTCGATTCTGACAAATACTTTTGGCATGAAGAATCATCTTCAATCCTCTGGGTTCCCACCTGGAGGAGGTCGGTCTTACGCTTTGGGCACTCCCCAACCTAGATCTAATCCAGTTGGGGGCAATTTTAACAACCCTCAGCTTGGATCTAATCCAACTGGGGGAAACTTTCATAACCCTTATCAAAACATTCCTGTTGGAATGATGCCCAATCCATATTTTATGAATCAACTCGGAGGAGGGTCTTTTAATCTCGGACAAGGTTTTGGTCCTTACCAGAATCTTAGATGGAATGCAGTTCCTAACCCATAATCTTTCACGGGAGGATGGGGCCAAGTGTCGCAACCTCGTATTCCCTTTCTGGCCACACTTAATTTGCCAAATTTGTCTAAACTAATGAATGACCCAGTGAGTCATGATCTTGCATGGCCCCCTATCCCTACAAAAATTCCATCAGACATTCCAAAGTTTGAGGGTAAGAATGGTGAGGACCCTAGTGACCATGTCACTACTTTTCACCTTTTGTGCTCATCGAATTCTCTGAATCATGATTCTATTAGATTACAATTGTTTCAGTGCACTCTCATTGGAGTCGCATCGCAATGGTACATTGAGCTACCTAGGGGGACATATGGGTCTTTTCATCAGTTGGTACTAGCCTTTCTCAACCAATTTCAAATGCCCATTCGTTATGATGTTGGCCCTGAACTTTTGTTGACTTTAAGCCAGGGTACCGACAGTCACATCTTGGACCATATCCAAGAATGGCGTAGGCAAAGGCGGTTGGTTAAGACTCCTATACCCCCGGCCTTTCTTCTAGAATGGTTCCTAAAGTCTTTACACGCTCCTATTTCAAAGGACGTTGCTACTTCCGAGGTATTTAGCGAGGAAGAAGCTATCTTTAGAGTCCAGCAACTTGATTTGATATATTCTCAGTCTGGGATGTTATACCACCTTCTTCTAGACGCACCGCGAACAAATCACGATCCTAGAAAAACTCTCGGACCTCATGCCGATGGCATTGTAGGGTATGCCAATGTAAAATCCACAGAATAGGAAATGAAGTCTATTGGAGGGCCAGCCTCATCTGGATCCTCCAAACCCACCTTATCGGTGGATGTACATTTCATGCAATCGTCAAAGATCCCAAATGGTGACCAGCAACCTGACAGGAATAAAAGGAAAGGTCGAAATAATCATAAGGGTGGGAAGAATAATAGTAAACCCAAGGAAAAATATAATAATGGGAAATAGAATGATAATGCTGGAGAGGGAAAGAAAGAGAAACGTAAGGTAAAGTTTCCTTGTAAACTTTGTACCGATGACCACCTTACACACTTATGCCCCAAACTTGTGGAGGCTGTGAGTATTTTAAATCTACCGCCTGTCGTGCTGACGAACCCATTCCCACACAATCATCACTTAGCCTCGATCTCTTCGAACAGCGGAAATGCGTTCGGTGGAAGTCAAAACCCACCGTCGCAAGATGGCAATCGTGTTTGCATCAATATGGTCGATGCGAAAATTGATATAGCCACCCACTCTCTATATTATATCTCTTCAAAAGCTAGTACCAGCCTAGAAACTTCTCCTCCACTCCTGGAGACAAACTTATAGATCGAGAAACCAGAGCCACCACCTCATATTCCGAAAGGAGTAATCAAGCACTCTACCCACAACCCTAATGCTAGAGCCACCCAGAACTACTCTATTTTTTACGATCTGGGCCAAACCCCTTGTGCGATGTTGGCTTTGGAGGTACTCTAGACGTATACATCATAGAGGAATGCCTTACTCTCTGCCTTAGGAGCTCTAGAACCTTTTGGATCGAAAGTTATCAAGTTCGATGTCATGAATGTGAAGCCTCGCTTACCCTACCATGTGGCTTTTCAAATCCACATGGAGTATTCCAAGCATACTATCAAACGAGCGGTCGTTGATGAAGGTGTTGCCTCTTGCGTGATGTCCCTGGTCTGTTGGAAATCTATCAGTTCTCCAACCCTTTCCAAGTCATCGAACATGTTGACTGCATTTGACAGTCATTCCTTCCACCCTCATGGTACTCTCCCTGCCTTTCCGGTCTAGTTAGGTGGGAAGACAGTAGAGGTGGAAGTAGAGGTAGTTGATGCACCTCTCAATTATAACTTGTTACTAGATCAGAATTGGACCTATGCTATGGTTGTTGTCATATCGTTCGTTTTTCATGTACTTTGTTTTCCTCATCAGGGGGATATCGTGATGATCGACCAGTTATCCTTTGGGTACTCTATTCCTAATGCATATGTTGGACTGTCGATCCGTGTGATCGACAATTCTCATCCGGCAACTGAGAATATCGATATCGGAATGTATTCTTCCCTCATGGCTACTTTTGACTTCTTGACACCAATTCATCATGTTTACACCATGTCTAGTAGGCCTGCTTCAACCGAAAGTTCCATACATTTCCGCACTTCCTATTTTAGTGATCCATGGACCCTACTTTCTTCGACTTCATCAGGTGAAGGACAGTTGCACGTTGGCATGGCTATGCCACTATCGGCAACAGAGATTGTGTATCAATCCACTCTTGACCCCTCTGTCGATCCTGATCCTGTTACCTCGCAGACGGATGAGGAGGATCTCGTTCTTAGGCCTGTATGGGCCACCTCGTTATCTTGTTCACATGATTTCTTAGATGAGACTTTGTCTTCAGACGAAGCCATCCTCGAAGCCATGAATGGTTCCAAGAGACCTTGGGATGACATGCATCATCGATCTTATTTTATCCCAAGTCTTGAAAGAATTGAGCAAGATGATTTTCAATCTACCTTGAGTGAGATAGTCAGTCATGCCATAGTTCCACTTGATACGCACAGCATTTATGCCGAAGGAAATATGGAGAGTATTTCTTCTACCGTCCCGATCGATATCTCTCGTACCCCTGGCAAGATTGAGAACGTAAATATAGGTGTGGATTGTTCTCCAAAAGAGATTATGATCTACACCAACCTCTTCAAAGAATTTCGAGATGTATTCGCTTGGACATACGAGGAGATGCCAAGGATCGACCCTCATATCGTCGAACATGAGATTAGGACTTATCTAGATGCTAAACTTGTTCAACAACATCTTAGAGTTGTTAATCCTAGGAAGGCCCCCGCTATTAAGGCATGGGTGGAGAAGCTACTTAATGTTGGTTTCATCTACCCGGTTCCCTTGACCGAATGGGTATCCAACCTCGTTCCTGTGAATAAAAAGAAAGGAACCATCTGTGTGTGTATGGACTTTCATGACCTGAACGATGCTTGTCCTAAAGATAACTTCCCCACATCGTTCATTGATCAGATTCTTGATGAGTGTGCAGGAAGCGAAATATTTTCCTTTATGGACGGATTTTCAGGATATAACCAAATCCAGATCAAATTTGAGGACGAACACAAGACGACATTTATATGTCCTTGGGGTACTTTTGCATACCGGAAAATGCCTTTTGGCCTGAAAAACACAGGAGCGACCTTCCAACACACCATGACTTTCGCTTTTCACGATCTCAAGCACATAGTCGAAGCTTACCTTGATGATCTTGCTGCTCACTCTCGCAAGAGAGTGGATCCTGTTACACACCTTCAACTGGTTTTCGAAAGATGTCGTTACTATAGAATCCGGTTAAACCCTCACAAATGCATATTTTGCGTTAAGTTTGGCCGTCTCTTAGGATTCCTAGTTTCCGAGACCGGGATCATGGTAGATCCTCTTAAGGTTGAGGCAATACTTCAATTGCCTCCCCTATGCACAATTAGACAACTTCAAGGTTTACAGGGAAAAGTTAACTTTCTGCGTCAATTTATAGTGAATTATTCCAATATCACTAAGGGTTTCATGCGCCTATTGAAGAAAGACACTCCTTTTATCTGGGATGAGCGAGCCCAGGAGTATTTTGACGCTTTAAAGAAAGCCTTAGTATCGGCCCCTCTGTTGAAATCTCTTGATTACAGTAGGGATTACTTGTTGTATATTTATGTGTCTGAAGAGACGATTGGTATGGTTCTCGTTTAGGAGGATGAAGAGCTCCATGAGCACGTCATCTACTATCTTAGTCAAAATTTAGTCGGACCTGAGCGTAATTAACCTCACGTTGAAAAGATAGCTTTGGTTGTCGTTCACGCAGTCCAACATTTACGACACTATATATTGCTTTGCAAGACTACTATGGTTTTCAATGTCACTCTGTTTCAATACGTCCTCACTAGGTGTATCATAGGAGGGAAATATAATAAATGGATTGTCATCTTGCAAGAATTTGATCTCGACTTTGCTTCGGCCAAGTCCAAAAAATCACTAGTTTTTGTAGAGTTAATATTCGATTTTCCACAATTAGATGAGGATGTTATCCATGTTGATTCATTTGCAGACGAACACATTTTCCTTGTCTCGTCGCCTGGCCCCTGGTATGGAGACATTGTTTTATATCTTCAAACCTTGAAGTTTGCTCAGCATCTCTCGCGAGATGATCGACGGCGTGTTAGATACCAAGCCAAAAAGTATACCATCATCAGAGACACTTTTTATCACCGAGGAATAGATAGTATCTTACATCGATGCTTAACTTATGAGGAAGCTAAGTCAGTCCCAAATGATTGCCATAAAGGGGCGTGTGGTGGTCATCTATCTCGGCTTGCGACAGCCTAAAAAATCTTGCAAGTCGGTTACTTCTGGCCCACCATATTTAAAGATTGCATTGAAGCGGTTAAGAAGTGTCACCCCTTCCAAGTGTTTACTCGAAAAATGCGCTCGCACCCAGCCCCCCTTCACCCAGTCATTACCGTCAGTCCCTTCACCAAGTGGGGGGTAGATTCTGTCGAGTTCAACCTAACTTCGCCTGGGGGGCATCAACACATTATCGTGGCTGTCGATTACTTTACCAATTGGGTCGAAGCCATGCCTACCATAAAATCCGATGGGAAGATTGCATCCTTCTTCGTGTTTAACCAAATTATCGTCCAGTTCGGTATCCCGAGTGAGATTGGAATTGATCATGGTAGTCACTCTCAAAATGAAATGATGGTAGAAATAGCATCCAAGCTGGGGTTTAGACATGGTCACTCATCTCCTTATTACCCCCGGGAAAATGGGCAAGTCGAGGCCATTAACAAGTCTCTCAAGACCATTTTTCAAAAAACAGTCATTCGGAGTAATTTCGATTGGCACATCATGCTATATCCCGTGCTTTGGGCATACCGAACCTCGTTCAAGACTGCCACCGATTTTTCCCCTTTTCAGTTAGTACACGATGTGGATTGGATACTTCATGTTGAATGTGAAATCCCTTATCTCAAATTGGCAGTCAAGCTCCTACCTAACACTTTAGATTTAGAGCGACACCTCATGCACCTAGAGAGTCTTGATGAGTAGCGTCGAGACGCCTTTACGGCTATCGAAGCAAACAAGAAACATGTCAAGGTTCAGTACGAAAGGTCTATATTTCCCCAGTTGCATGCTGAGGGTGACTTGGTCCTCTTGTATGACCAAGCCAAAGAACCGCCAGGGGTAGGCAAGTTTAAACCCATGTGGCACGGTCCTTATATCGTGCGATGTGTTCTAGAAAAAGGAGTCTACGAGTAGGAAGATTATGAAGGGAATAGACTGGTTGAGCCTAGAAATGGGCTCTACTTGAAAAGGTATTACGCTTGAGCCCTAGGCTTGGGCGAAACCCTTTGTATACTAATGTAAATTTGGTGTATATACATTTTTTTCACCTTTTATTTTTGTCTTTGGCTTCCTTATCGAGTTTTCCCTTTTGGTCAGCAGATGTCAATGGAGTTTTCGGTCTACCTAGGATTCGCATATGGATCCAGTCGTCATACACAGAACTTGGCTTCCGTCGCTTGGGCAATTTACTCACCCGAGGGTCTGCTGGTGTCTTCAGGTGGTGTATGCCTAGGGCCATCCACGAACAATGTGGTCAAATATAGCATCGTCATAGAAATTTTGCGCGATGCCATCTCACATGGTATTCACTCTGTAGAGTTTCGCCTGGATTCTCAGTTAGTAGTATGTCAGTTGAACGGCCGTTACCATGTGCGTGAGCCTACGTTACTTCGCCGATTCCTACAGGTACATATTTTAGAACGACAATTTGATTTTATTACATATTTTCACATCCCTAGAAGTTCTAATCATGTATCTAATGCCTACGCTAATTATGTTTTAGATTTGCATTTGTCACATTAATAAAGTAAAGAAAACCATTAAATCAATATACACATTGTAAGATATGAGTAAAGCCAAAGATCCCTCTTTATATATTTCAAAAATATATGGTGTTTATATTACAAAATTGGGGCTAAAACCCTCGAAATACATATACAATCGATATACACATCTCATGACATCTACGCATGTGGCACTGGATGTGTATCATGATAGAAAACCACGGCATTTGTGAGCGTCGGAAGATTCGTACCCATGCTCTAGGTACACCAACAACCTGTCACTGCATGGCTTCAGATAGATCCTCTACCTAAACGATAGGAATCCTCTGTGTCAGACGAGACAGGTTGCCCTACACATTCTGTAGGACTCTCTCTGCTTCTCCTCCCACTGCCTCATCTACCCAATGCCTTCGTCTATCTCGTAAGAATCCCTCTGGCCATTGCGGACCCACACCTGCAATCACAAGTATCTAGTTAATATTTAAACACCATCCAAAAATATTTTTGTTTCCTTAAATACAAAAATACAAAAAAATTAAATATATAAAAACTTTTTACCTATGGCGCCATAAGCGGCCCCTAGTGGAAGCAGCATATCTGGGTCTCCTCTGAAATCAATCCCCGCATAGGGATAGTCGTCCAGAGCAATGATTTGTCTCTGCCACCAAAAGAAAAAATCATTGTTGTAGGGTGTCAACACCCTACCTCCCCTTTGTCGTTTCATGACTTCGATCCACCGCGCCATAGTTGGATCATGTGGTCCCCTAGGAAGCATCTCCACTCTAGGTCCCAGACCCGAGACCCGCTCGAAAAATAAGTTGTAAAGGATAGAGGAAAATCCAAAGTTTCGCTTAACCCCCTGCTTGCACTCTGTCAATTGACCTTTCATATTGGTCAGCAGTGAGGTACACCAATCATAGACAGTGGGCCTCGCACACTCCAATGCGTAAAACATAAGTGGTCTCGATGCCTAATGCAGCGAGGTCGATCCTATGATCCTGGTAAGCACGAGCACAATAATCTTCAGGATAAGGTTACCTATAGCTCGGATGGGGATTTGACTTCCCACCATAGGAGTCCCTGCAACACAGTGGGCCTCGATGTATTCCTTGACCTTCATCCCACTCCCTGCCCCTTGCAACTTGAGGTCCACAACCTCTCCTCGACGTGAAAGTCCAGTCAAGAAGTAGATTTCCTCTACTTCGATCCTTAATGTTTGTCCATCAAGGATAAAGCTCTCGCTATCAGGATCGCAATATCCCAACAACATCTCCAACAACCTCACTTGGGCCCTCATCCCTTTGAGAGACCAAAACTTGTATAAACCACATCTTTTTAGAGCCACTTGAGCTACCAGATCTTGATCCACTACTACATCTACCTCCTCATGCTGTCGCTCTCTCCATTCCAACACCATCCTGCAAAAAACAAATCATTTTTGAGTTAGAAATTCTTCTCTTTTTCCATTTGCGTACATATACGTATTTTATCCACAAATAGTTGTGGGTAGGGCCTTATATATGCCCCCTATGGTTTACACATGAGCGTATATATAGTCGTATACGCGACCCATCCAGAGAAACCTGCGTATACTGAAAATTCCAAATTGTGCCCTCAAAAACTAACAAAATAGAACCTAATTCAAAAATCTAAACCATTGAATTTGAATAGGATGTGATGAAGAGTTACCCAATCCAGACGATTCGTGATTCCATTGCCTATCGCTCCCACAATCGTCATTTGAATCCTGAAGGTTTTTTAGTCCAAATTGCACTATTTGGGTAAAAATGAAAATGATACAATATTTTTTTATTTTATTACTATTTATAAGCTAGTTTTACCCACTTGATATAGTTTTACACTATTGTTTCACCTAACAGACTAATTCAAGAATGGTTTTAAGTTGGTTTTTGCAGTTTTGACTAAATTTTCTTGCGGTTTTCAATGTCATAGTTGACCGTTCATCTCCTCAGGCAGGCATATTCATAACATAGCATATAGGATAAGTATCTACTCCATCATGCATTTTTGCATTATCCTTCGACTACCGCTTTTACGCCTTAGGTACGAACCCATTTATTGCGACGCATAACCCCCCATCTGCTATTAATAGCATCATTAATAAATGGTAGAGACTTACCAAACATGGGTACCCTAGTTAGAACCTCTTTGTCATTTGGTTCCCATGTCAAGTTTTTCCTTAGGACCGGGAGTCCATTATAATTCAATACATGATTGTATGATGAGCCTCATTTCTCATTCATGCACATGTGGCCTTTTTTTCCCACGGACTCCCAAAAACAAGTCTCAGTTAAGCTATTTTCCGACTCGTCTAAAAACTGAAAAGATTGCCTAGTGATTTGTCCCTTTCACACTTGTTAAAGTTGGACTTGAAAGGTCAATGTGTCTTAGTTAAGCTCTTTTCCGACTCGCTACCAAAAAGTGAAAAGATTGTCGAGTGAACTTGTCTTTTTCACACTCGTAAATTAGATTTGAAAATGCGTCTATCTGGCACAAGTTTACCCCTTTTTCACACCAAGTAGACTAAAAGATATAAAAAAGTACATTTTTTGGCGTTAAGTTGTGATTGCATCTCATGCCCTCGCTTGCAATATTGAGCCTTTAGTCGGTTCTCGCTTTGCATTATAAACCGTTGCCTAAGTAGTTTGCATCCTCAACCAAGCAGAGCCTTGTTTATATCCTTCACAATTTGATGCCCTATACCCTGGAGGGAACATCACCCCAAGTGTCCATATCCCGCATGCATTTCCTTCCATTAAGCATAGGTACGTTCCACTGATGGAACTAGTTTTTCTTACTTGCGACACTCGTTCCCTCCTCTGTATCATAGCATTCATTTGTTATGAAAAAACAAAAAAATATGAGCGGGAAGGGAGTACTATATTGTAATTGGCAGCAGTCGTGTCGCCTTTGAATAGAGCACAAAGTTATTGAGTCAGTGTGTCATCATAATTTTGGGTTTAGAATGGCCTTAGGAAGTTGATCTCGCTACAGAGCTTTCTCTACCGATTGGTTACTCTTCTAGTCCCTATAAAGAACGTTATTGATGCCTCTTGCATCTAATTGTCACATCATTGAGTCCATGCTATCGGAGTCCACCATCTGCCTCATGCTCTTGTTCAAAGGAAGTCTATCAACCTATGTCGGCCACTCCTCAGAAATCTTGACTTTGCATGCCGGCCATACCCTCAGTTTGTCTCATAATCACATGATACTTTGGTCTTATCATGCACCCTGGCCCTACTTTCATCATTGGTAGGTCACCTTGAACCCAGCAATCGACATTTCATCATTGGTTGTTGACTGGGTGGTTTCCCTTGTGTTCGACGGTATGACATCTATTCACATTTCGGGATTCGTGCAGTGTCTTGGATGCCATTAGTCTTATTGGTGGTTTCCTCGCCTTTGTCAATAGTTTTTCATCATTGGCTTCTATTTAGAGGGTCCTTTTCGTGTATCGCTTGCATTTGGCACATGTGAAAGACGCGCAGGGTCATTGGTTCATGAACATGTTCTTCGTCTGATCTCCACCAAATCATGAAGCTCCTTCTTTGTTCCTCGTGCTGACTGATGAGAGATGCCTCAATGCTCTCCTTTCAGTAGGTCTCTTTCCATTGACTTCAGCTCATTTATTTTGGATATGGGACCTAGATTTTTATGAGTACCTTGAGGCTTGCAGTCATCAGTGGCAGGCTCTCTCACCATTGACAGATGGGAATACATCAATGTCTCGTGATCAATGGATTTCTCAAGTGTTCAACATCGACTCCTTTTTCACACTTGTAGGAATGTACTCGGTGCCTTGATACCTACTTTCATTATTGGTGGGTTGTCTCACGTGTTCAACCTCAAATCCTTTATTCACATGATGTAGACTTGAACCTTTGGCGGATAGTGTAGAAGACTAGAAAACATCACTATGAGGCCGCAGCTTTCCTGAGTTGTTGCTTCCCCTTCATTGGACCAGTACCTAATTGACTCCAGTGATCATGGGATATCAGATTGTACTTCGTGGTATACAGATATCTTCATATTGATTTTGAGACTGGTTTCACTGGGCCTTGTTCGTGACTATGACAGTTTTTGGCATGTAACCGCATTTGTATTTGCCTATTCATGGCCATGAACACTTATTTGGTATATTTTCCACATGGATGTACATTGTGTTCTTGGAAGCCATGTATGCAAAGTCAGTACATAATGAGCAATTGAGTTAGTCCAACTGGTTCTCTACCACTCCACTTCTGGGTTATTTATAATGTATTTTAGCCATCGCAAATACTCCTCTGATCTCACACATTAGGGGGCATCTGTTATAGCAAGATTTGCCTCACCATTTCTATCTTTCACAGAGGGTCTTTTTCCATTTCCCTATGTAGACTTATCATCCCTTTTTGATGAATCCATAGCTAAAAATATACATTTTCCACATATACACTCCCTGTCAGTTATACAAGATGTGTATACGCTTGATGCTCCACTACAGCTCGCGTATATCAGAATATGTGCCAGAAAATACAAAATGAGGTTGGGTGCCCATGTCATGATAGAAGATCTCTGATCCTTGGCATTTCATATACTGAAAATGTTTCGACTCGGCCCTTCAGTTGCATTCTGAAGGCTATAAGAGCACAATTTCGAGCTATGGAAAAGAGGAGAAATCATTCAACTTTGAGAGAAAAGTTACTCTGGAGAAATTACTTCATATTGAGTTTGCATCTCTTTGTCCCTCAAGTCTGAACACAGTGTTCATCCCCCAAGCTCTTTCCCTATTGTTGAGAGGACCTCATTGCCTCTTTCCTATGAGATTGCCTTTGGTGGAGGATTGAAGTGGTGGAGACCCAGTTGGAAGGAACTTGGTTTCTTGGTTTTGAACCGTGCCGACACGGAAGTCTGTAATGTTGTCACTTATGTTGATCAATTATTAATAGAAATACTCATTTCTCGTCCTATTGGTATCTTGCAAATATATGATTATTATCCATGGGTGTGTTTGTAATGTTTATCAATGGATTGTGCTATCTGATGTGCTAGCCCCTTTTATATTATCACTATGTACTTGCTCTACTTGTTTGTCGAGAACTTCTTACAGGTATAAAGCTTTGGGTCAAAGTGCTCAACGGTGGAACATTATCAAACGTTGGATCGAGGTAGGCCTCTTCCTTGTATTGCACATTATTTTATATAGCATATGTTGGAATTGAGTTGATTTCTGCAGTCATACCTATCTATTGTGGTTTACCCTTGGCCATAGAGAGTTTTTCCCTTGTAACAATAACCTTTACAAGAATATTTTAGACAACATGAGGAGAGCTTGCTGATGGGAAAGAGCACCATACATGTTGTGTATGATATTAGCCATGTGATGAGTTGGGTTTTATGCCAAGAACCAAGATAGCATGCCTGGAAGTGATTTTTTGTTAAAAAAACACTCAAGAGCCTGTGGGTGGGTTGTTGTGAGCACTCTTATGAAAGTTGAGATTCCTGGAGTCCCCAGTTGTGAGATTTCATGGACAACCTTGTGCTATATACATAGAGGACAACAAGATAGCCTAATCGATTGCATGGAAAGGAAGGGGATCTAATTCCTTGGGTTGTGTAGATTGACGAGAAACATGAATGATGGATTGAAATTTTTGTAGGAGCTAGAAATCTCAATATTGGGTTGTTGAGTGGACAATGTGTTACAACAAATTTTGTATCACCCCATGCAACTTGCTTGGATGGCCTTTTCATTTCCCTATGTAGACTTGAAGTCCCATTTTGTACCTTCCAGAGCCAAAAAGCACATTTTTCCACATATATGTGCCCTATCAGTTAGACAACAAGTGTATACACAGGTTGCTCCACTACAGCCTGCATACATCGAGTTTGGTGCTCAAAATTAAAAATTATGTCGAGTTTCCATGACATGTCATGGGATCCATGATCCTTCACCTTCCATATATTGGAAACGCTCTGAATTGGCCCTTTAGTTCCATTTGAAGGCTATAAATTGAGTCATATCCAAGCCTTGAAAAATAAGGGGAATTCATCTTTAAGAGCAAAGACACTCTGGAGAAATTTCAGTTTATATTGAGTCTGCATCCCTTTATCCTTGAAATTATGAACTCATTGTTCAGCCCCTAAGATCTTCCTTCTTTGTGATGGAGAACCTCATTGTCTCCTTTATATGATCTTTCCTTTGGTGGAGGATTGAAGTGTTGGAGGCCCAGATGGAGGGACTTAGTTTCTCGAGTCCGATATGTGTCGTTACAGAATTTTTTCACCTATATACTTCTGTTGATTATTTTAATAGAAATAATATTTTCTGATCCAATTGATATCTTGCAAATATTTGAATTATTATTCCATGGGCGTATTTTTCATGTATGTTAATGGATTATGGTAATCTATATGCTAACATTATATATTATCACCATATGCTTGCGTATATTGGTTGTTGAGGACAAGTTGTCGGTATAAATCTTTGAATTGTGTGCTCAACGATGGTCTTCATCAAACGTTTGGACGAGGTAGGCTCTGTAGATTTTAACCTTGTATAATATTTACTGCAAACATATTTTCAGTAAAAGAATAGAAAATATACAATGGAAAATACAAACATTACACAGAGATTTTTCCCCTGGAAACCCAAACCGGAAAACCAACATACTCTATATTCATTCATAGTGATACATTGTTTACAATACAATATACATATAGGAGCCAGTGGCATCCAAAACCCTAACCCAATGACCTGGATTAGTTAGCAACCCTAATTCCTTAACCGGAAATAGAAAACCATCGGAAAAAACCATGTGCAGAAAAACCGCCCAAAAATGTGACATGTTTCTCGAGGAAAAAAAAATTATCACGGGCGTTGCCCCTGAACCCCCGCACGGGGGGGCTTTCTCCCCCCCTCAAACCCCCTCTACGCACCCAATGCAACGCAGACACTACTACTCATGCAAAGAATATAACACATACCCAACAAGCTCTTAGCCTTGTCTTGTTAGAATTTCATTTATATAGCATACTTGGGGTTAGAGTTGATTTATGYGTGTCATTCTGTCTRTTGTGGTTTACCCCATACCATAGAGAGATTTTCCTCGTAACATAATTGGAGACCATACTAGGAATTGTATATTATGTGCATTGGAATAATTAACAAAGGTAATAATCGTTGGTTGTGATACRAAATGGATGAAGAGCGATGGRGGSCTATGATTCCACAAGAGAGAGGGGTCCAAGGAGGAATTAGTCTTGTGTATTAATCCAACCCACATTCYTRAAATATTATTTATCATTGTGTATAACCTTCTATTGTTGTTGAGTGTTCCCAAAGCCAATCATTTAAKTCATGTAAGAGGGTGGGTGTGAGAGGTCACATCCATAGTTATTTGGGATCATGGGTTGAAGTACAATCATCTTTGGGAAGAGTGAGAGTCAAACAAGMAAGGGAGAAGAAGGRAAATTTGTATGYCAAATAGAGACAGGTTTTCACATGCATTTTTTGGACAACAARGAGAGAGTTGAGTGTTGGAAAAGAACACCAGCCATGTTGTGCTTGAAGGAATCCATTGTTTGGYTGTGTTTTATGCTKAGAGAGAGGAAATGTGTGCCTGTAAATCGGGTTTTGGGCCTGTAGAGCGTTTTTTTGTTGAGAAAATAGCTCAAGATCCTTGTGAACGATGTTGTCATGAGCACTCTTGGAGTAGCTAGGAGGATTTATGGTCAACCAGATACAAAGGAGCCCTGGAGGGAAGTGGAAAGGCCCGAGGGACTGTGTGCAGTGAAGGGGGATCCCATTCCTTGGGTTGTGCAGGTTGTGGGAAACATATTTGGAACCTGGGTTTTGGGGTTGTTGTGTGTGGAGAATGGACAGCGAGAAGGGTCAAATCACCTTGTAAACTCATAGCCTCAGTGCAGGTTTGGCCTGTTCTTGAGAGGAAATTAACAATAATGCTTATGGTTGGGAGGTTCATCCTTCGTATGCAGCGAGTTGGTTAATTATTAACAGATAAGTGTTTTTTTAATGTTTGTATGATATTATGTTGTGTAAATTTTTTATATGAATGTTGGGTATTTTGTTCTTGCTTGAACAATTGCATTCGTGGTTTTTCTTTATGTTCTTAGATGCATTTAGAAYATCRTATRCTACACGAAATTAATTAGTAGTAAATCTTAATGATTTAATGTGTATTCTCACTTGTAGTAAATCTTAATGATTTAATGTGTATTCTCACTTGTAATGTTATTTTCTTGGAGGTTGGGTATGTTATTCAATGTGTTAACTTCATTTGTTCCAGATAGTAGTAGAACTTTGAAAGTTTCAAAACCTCCTACACAATTTATATCCAAAAAAATCTTCTAATAAAATATTTTTTTATGACCACACTTACCAATTAAACTGTTAAAATAATAAAATAAATTTTTTTTATGACCACACTTGTCAATTAAACTGTCCCTCGAGATAATAATAAAATATTTATTATACCATTCATTTTATATCATTTATTCGAGAGACTATATATTATACAATTTATTTTCAATGGAGAGACTATATATTATAATAATTGTCGTAATTACTAAAATGATTACGCATGAATTTTACTTTGTTAATGTCAAGATCATGCGGTGGTTGCAATGTGAATGACGTCTTGCTGCGTATGACATTGATATTCATTCAATCCACTGAATGTGACTGCGCAGCGAATGATGGCACCAACTCACCCGATTTCTTTGGTCCTCACATATTTTCTCGTTTTGTAATTCGCTGGGTAAGTCAAAGCCCATCGTTCTGGGTGGATCATTGCATATTGTCAGGGTACCGGATGAATCCTCGCATCTCGCCTTCATTACTCACTCACTTCTCAACAATCCGTACTACAATATGCAGTAAGCTCTGTCCAAATTCTTTTGAATTCAAAATATGAAAAGCATACATCTACCTAACGTCTGAAAAAGAAAAGAATTTTCATTCAGATCTGTAACATGCAGAAATAATGGCAGTAGCCACAATATTAAAATGCAAGACCTGCAATCTCTCAAATGCCACCTTGTAAATGGAAGTGAGTTTCTAACCATAAACAAGTGACTGGATGCAAGTTGATGAGTGGAGAGTGGAGCGTATTACAGTACAGTTGTCTAATTGAAAATATCAAAAGAGATATTATGTGTTCGGCCTTGTCTAGTTATTGTTGTTCAAAATCCATTTCTGAATGTAGAAATGGATTTAGTCTGCTGAAAATTTCTGAGGTAGTTGGATTATACAGAAATAATCACTCAAATTTACGAATCTAATAATTTCTCCAGAAATTTTATATATAAATCTTCAAACACTAGATCACATTCTCAAACAAAGTACTCTACAATTTAGTATGGGGAAGATGTTGAGGCTTTAGTATGATGAAGCTTTAGATGATTTCTTTAATTAATAAAAATAAATAAAGTTAGCTTAATTAATTAAAAAATAAAGCCCCCTAAATTTAAAAAACAACAATAATAATAATAAATTACATTTTAAGAAATTGGATCTCTCTTTGTATTTATAGATTCAATTTAACATGAAGCTAAGTTGGTTTTAATTTAGAAATTTCTTTGAAATCAAATGGGAAAGAATATTTTATTTATTTTAATGTAAATGATAATGAAGATAATGTTTAAGATATTGAACGAATGAGATTAATAAAATAAAAGCATTTAAATTTTAATAATATTCTGGTAAATTTCAATTCTATAAAATAGTAAAAAATAATTAAATTATAAAATTATATTCTATATTATTAAAGATAAGGCATGTTAAAAATAAAGAAAGGATGTTTATTTTTCATCTTATTTATATTAAAAATGTTATTTTATTTTATAGATATTGACTTTAATTTTAACAATATTCATTTTGTTTTAAATTTATAATGTTGAAGATATGGTTTTCACCATCTAAATTAAAATTTGTAAAATTTTTATAATGTTTTAATATCTAAGTATTGATGATTTCAGTGTTATTAAATTCTATTGGGATGTAAGATTTAATATTATTATTGTTTTGACAAATTATTTAGTATAATATATGTGTTGAATGTACTAATGTCTTAAAGAATATTAATTCTTAGTAAATAGATTAAAGGCACTAATAAAAGATTTAATGGTTACTTGAACTCATTAATCAACATGTTACAATTGATCACATTATCACCATTAGAGTTATGATTGAAGATTGTACAAACAAAAAAAATATCCAATTTGTTGTTTTTTTGATTTTAGAAAAACCTTTAACATTGTGTATAGAATCAAGATATGGAAAACAATGGTACAAATATATATCTCTTGTGCTCTATAGAACTTTTATTTAAAATTAACAAAAACACATCTATATAAGCTTGCAACAAGATTGTATTAACAATACAAATTGAAAAAAAAATAGAAATATTGAATTTGTTATGGTTTACACATTTTATATCATTGAGTTAGTTAGACAATTCTAAATGCAAACAAAACATATAGAATAAAATATGACATATAACAAGTGACACGTAGATGAATAAAAAACTCCTAAATCCAAATGTTTTATACTCCAATTAAAATTAAAAAATTTTACACATAACACAAACATGTTTTGTGAAACTCGAAATATCAATGCATTTTTAATCTCACAAAGAATGTTTTCTAACACTAAAAATAATGCATATTATTCCTTTGAAATTGACACCAAAAAATTACAAACATGTATCAATTTACTCTTAAATGTGTCACTTTTCAAAGATAATTATGATTAACATTAATATATAATAAATTTTATTAATAATTATATATATCTATATATAATATAAAAAAATATAAAAAAAATTCATCTTTTTTAGAATATTTAGATAAAAACTCAATTGTTAATAATAATAACAACTGATAATTTCATATAATCAACCAAATTTGAGACTATAATTTATAACCTTCATGTTAACAACATGCCTTAAATAAATACCTCAATTAATGGTAAAATTCTCATCATTAACACTATGTACATGTTGTTTATATTTTTTCATTTAATAAAATAGCTTTTAGTTTTGGCATACATTCATTATTTTAAACATGTAATGTTTGAATGTATTAAGTTATTTCAAACCTATAAAAGTTCAATATAATGAATTAGTATTCCCTATCCATGCAAGGAATAATGTAATTATTCTACATGCCATGCTATTAATCTACTTCATACTCCTCTTCTTTAAGAAATTTAATTTACTGTTTTTTCATTATATATTCTTTCACCATTTTATTGTCAAATTTATACATCATAGAATGTTTTGGAGATGGTCATTTACTCAGTGGTCTGAACAAAAATGCTATGACATTGCACATATCATAGCTTGATTTTTTAATAACACTGTGATGTTAAGAGCATGCACCATGTGTTAAGAATCATCATCATAGGAATCTTATGGTTAAAGTCATTGAATACTATATCGCTATGAAATATTCAATTGTGACTGGATATAGATGTGCAGGAGACAACGAACTTAGAAAATAAATATCTCATATAGAGGTCATGTGTGGTGGTTAGAGGCCTCGTTCATGGTCCTTGAGCCCTATAATCTACCCTTAGGGCATAAGGCCTAGTTTTACTCCTATGACCATAGTTATGGATCTAAGACCCATATCTAGTGCTCAAAACCTCCTAATGATACACATATCCTCATTCAAATGCCAAATATTCCCTCTTGTTAGAATTCACTTTAATGGAGATCGATGTGATATATCTTTTATTAATATGATACACATATAAATACATGATCTATGACCTTTGGATTCATCTTCCAAGGGGTGTCTCGGACTCTTGGTGACAATTCTTATTCACTTGTGACTTTTCATATTCCTTCTCAAGTGAATATTATAACCCTAACATATTAGGTTTCCAACATTCCCCTTGTTAATCCGAAGGGGTGTATGTGAGTCCAAGTAGAGAGTTAAAATATGGAAGTGGACAGTTGTCAATGACTGATTGTTCTCTCTTAAC
>JASDQU010374892.1:23991-60234 GCA_032191745.1 Picea mariana | reverse complement strand
ATTGTACATACATCTTATGTTCTTTGTGTTCATTGTGGTGATGACTTGTTGATGATATATTGCTGATATATGTTGCTGATATATGCTCACATCTAACTGGTTATAAATGACAACAATGGGTAATGAATAAATGTTGAATGCTAATTGATGAGTTTTTGTTCAAGAGGGAAGTTTTGGGAAAAAGAGCCCCACACTCATTCACCCCCCCTCTAAGTGTGGTAGGTTTGTCCAACAACAAGATGGTGGGAAACACATTTCCCCTGATTACAAACATGGATGACTATGTCGACATACTTCATTGAAAGATTTGGCAATAAGAAACTATCCAAAGACATAGATATTCCCACATTCAAAATCAACTACAATCCAACATAACATATTCAATGTTGTGAAAGCGAATGGTGAAGAATAGGATACAAGGATGAAAGGGTATGGCCCCACAATTTCCCAAGTATATTAAATGAGATACCAAGCAAATGGTAGAAGATTTAAGAAGCCTGTGACCACACTTCAAACTGAGATGAAATCAAAGAATTTTTTTTCCAAGACTTTGAATTTAATCCAACAGAGGAACACTTGAAAGATGTAGCATGCCAAATACAAATATTTCTAGAAATTCCTTCACCAGATCAACATAAATAAAAAGCAAAGATGTCGGTCAATGGAGGATTGACATGGAGAATATAAAATGGCCAGGACAGAGATTCCAGTGGAAGAAAGACCATCCAACACTACAAAATCATGTGAAATAAATATTAAGTATATCCATGGAACACAAAGAATACCAAGAACAACTCAACTTCCCAAAAATATTTATGAAAATTAAAAAAGGAGAATGCCATCTCGACAAATCAAAGCCACCATAATGGATGGATGTGAAAATAAGAAAGAAGGAATTCGACATATCAAATGATGGTCGACTAAAAATGGTGCGAGTAGGTGATTATTGGTATGAAAAGCAAACAACTGACATAGTCAGTCTACTAAAAGAATATCAAGATGTGTTTGCACGTGACTACAATGATTTGAAAGGACTTGTAGAGGAAATGGATGAAATGAAGATTGAACTAATCCCAGGAGAAAAACCAATAAAAAAATGACCATACAGGTTAGTGCATAAGTACAAACCAATCGTTCAAAAAGAGATCGAAGGAATGCTACAAGCAGGCATTATTTATCCTATCGACAAGGAAGAATGGGCAAGTCCCATGGTGGTAAAACCAAAGAAGCATGATAACAGAAATTCAGAATTTGTGTCGACTTCTAGGGACTCAATACACATACTGTGACAGATCCATTCCCCACCTCTTTTGATGAAGAAATCATAAATGAAGTCATTGGTCACAAATGCTATTCATTTACTGATGAATCCTCACGATATAACTAGGTTCCAATAACAAAACAAGATCAGGAGAAAAAAACATTCGTGTTAGAATTTGGATATTTTTTCATACAGATTCATGTCATTCGGACTGAAGAATGCACTAACAATATGTTCAAGAACAGTAGTCAAATAATTCAAAGAGTACATGTACAAAACCATGGATGTATACTTCAACAAATGGAAAATCTACAGTCTGCTGAGAAATCACATACAATGGCTTCGAATTATGTTAGAACACCGCAAGACAGATTCAACTATCACTAAACATTAGAAAATGCATATTTTCCACACCTATTGGAATCCTGCTAGGACATGTGGTATGTAAATATGGGGTGAAGGTCGACATGGCTAAAATAAATATTATCCTTGATCTAAAACCACCCGTGAATAAAAAATAGATCAAAATTATACTGGGTCATACTGGCTACTATAGGAAGTTTATACACCACTACTCATACATCACCTTCCCAATGGATGAGCTTCTACGAAAACATGTGAAATTCAAATGGAGCCAAGACTGCCAAGAATCCTTCGAATTCTTAAAGAAGAAGTTGGTCGAAGCGCCCATTCTCAAATTTCTAGATTGGTTGAGAAAGTTTCGTGTCTATGTCGATGCATCCAATGTAGCTATTAGGTAAATTTTAGGTCATCCATACGACGACACAATGGATCACCCAAATGCATATGCAATTCAGAAACTGAATAAAATAGAAATAAACTATTCGACTATGAAAAGGGAAGCCTTATCAATGATTTTTGCTCGAAATTTTTTTCATCAATATTTATTGGCAAACCCCTTTACATTTTTCACAGATCATGAATCGTTAAAATACCTGGTCAATAAACCAATTCATCAAGGCAAGATCTGTCAGTGGTTACTATTATTTCAGGAATTTGAATTTCATGTAATCATTCAACTAGGGAAAAAGAATGTCCCACCTAATCACCTTTCATGACTAGGAACATGAGAAGATCTTATAGACATCGATGATGACCTCCCAGACTCACATTTATTTAGAGTCAAAGTTTCACCTAAAGATTTAGAATACATTGCCAATTTCTTAGAAGAAGGAAAGGCCCCAGAGGACCTCTTGACAAACAAAAAGAAAACTCTAGCCATGAAAGATGCACCATTCACAATCATTAACAGATACTTATACAAAATGGGAATGGAATATGTTTTAAGAATATGTGTTCCAGAAGATGAATGTGAGGATATATTCAATGAAGCCCATGCAGGAGTAGTCGAAGGACATTTTTCAGGCCGACAAAAGAGCCCGGAAGGTACTACAAGCAGGCTTGTGGTGGATGAATTTACATAAAGAATACCGAGATCAAGTTAAAAAATGTGATAGTTGCTATAGGCTTGGGCGAACCTTGTGGAAAAAAAATTCCACTAAGTTCAATAAACCCTAATTGAGCTTTCAAAATCTGGGCTATCGACTTTGTCGAGCCATTTCCACAGAGGGAAAGAAGAATTGGTTCCAAGTACATCATTACTGTGGTTGTGTATGTGACTAAGTGGGAAGAAGCTGAGTCAACCGAATCCTGTACCAAAGAGGTAGCAGCTAAATTCATATATGAGAACATAATCAAAATATTTGGTTGTTCTCTAACACTAATCAACGCCCAAGGAACTCACTTTGTAAATGAAACAATTAAAGTTCTACTAGAATTTTTTTAATCGACCATAGAAAAATGACAACATATCACCCACAAGTAAACGGGGTAGTATAATCCTTTAATAAAACATTACACAAGGGACTTACAAATATCTGTGGCATAAATAAAGATGATTGGGATGATAATATTCTTGCAATCCTCTAGGAGTATAGATCATCATTCAAAATATCGACTGGACAAACTCTGTTCAAGCTAGTCTATGGCTAGGAAGCTGTGATCCCACTACAATTTTGGACTAATTCCAATAGAGTTGCGACTATCGCAAAATTTGACGAGAGAAAAAACATGAAATATCAATTAGACCAATTGAACAATATGGAAGAAGAGACGTTAATATAAATCCATCACCAAGAGGTTCAAAAGAAACAACAAAAAGCATGGCATGATCATCACTTGAATAAAAAGGATAAAATATGAAGACTTAGTCTGACTGTATGACATTAGTATAAAAGGAAAACCCAAAAAATTGGAAACAACATGGTTGGGGCCTTATGTGGTGGAAGATATTCGACTGACTGGAGTGGTCCAAGTTAGAATGTTATTGGGGCATCCATTTAAGAAACTAATCAATGGTGCCCATTTAAATAAATATCAAGTATAAAATAAAAGAACCTTGTTGGAAACGTATAGTAGGGACTTGCCAACACAAACTGACTAAATTAACTAATCATACTTATAGGAAATAAACCTTAAAATTAATAAACAAAAAAGGCAGTTAGACAAATTCAGGTATAAAAAACTGAAAAAGATAAAGTATTTAAAGAATAGCCATAAAACTAAAGGAAAAGCAACAATAAAGTAAAATGGAGAGAGAAAGCAGCTTGTGGTCAAGCCTAATACAAGGTATACGAAGATATTATCGACGTTCTACACCTTCTAACGACTTAAGAAAAATACTCATAAGAAAATAAGCGAGTGAAAGGATCAGTTCAGGTGCAAGCGAGCGTGATTCAAGCAAGCATAGATAAGGCGAGAAAAGATCATAAGAAAACAAATCAAAAGGACATGATTGGAATGAAAAAACATGACACCATTCAGACTCAGTAAAAATGAGCAAAAAATAATGAACAAGCAAGCCAATGCTGACATCGAATAAGATAAAGATGGCTTAAGAGCTCCCGTTGGTCGGCTCACATATCGACCATATAGCAACAATCGATATTTTGAAATTTGAACCCGAAAAATAGCTGGTCGAAGAGATGTCGATGTCATAAAAATAAGTACATTCAATCCATGAAAGGAACGAATGGATAATAATAACAAAATTAAAAATGATCGACATCATAATGAAAAGTATGCCACAACCACCTAAAAACCATATTATCATGCACAACATTCACGAAAAAATGACCAGGATTATCGTATGAGGTTTGCACGAGCATCTGTTCAACAACCATAGGGATATCAACGTGCAAAAGGAACCATGTTCATTCAGTAACTACCCAATTATGATAATCCATATCCACTATTGTACCTCAAAGTAGTTACACTCATAACAACATGATTCAAATCAACAACTACCTCCTTTTCTTGTACTTCACAATCTGGGGAAATCGAGCCTCATGTGGGGAAATTATGCTACTAGTTGGGAATAAATTCAATATCATAAACCTAAAATCTATATAACAAATCCAAGTAAGGAGATAATTCACTCTGTAGAAAGATAAATACTAGAGAATAAACCATGAGCTGGACAAAGTTAGTAGTTTAGGTTTCCAGAATTCAGAAGCAGGTCAACTATCTTGGCCCAGATGTGAGAAGAGGAATTTCCCCTTCACATAATGGCGCATAGGGATACTTTGGGGTTTCCTAAAACTATTGGTGAAGGTAGAAAAAATTAGTGTTTCTTGTGTTGGATGCAAAAACAAAATTTGGAAAAAACCTTCCAAGAAACACTCCAGCGCGGAAAGAAATGACTGGGAAAACAATCTAAGGGTGACGCCAAAATATAGTATTAGGAAGTCAAAATTTCATAATGGTATATAGGAAGCAACCTACTCACATGAAAATGATATATTCAACCCAGTAAAACACAAGAACACCAGGCATATGAGACACAGTTGATTCGACCAGTAGTGGAACTCCATGCACAACAACACAATCAGAAATAGTACCTTAAGTCATCTGTCCATATAAAGATTTTGTCTCTTCTTCTTACATACTTATCTTTCTCTCTTTATCTTATACTTATCTGTATTGTAATATTGTAATCAAAATATGAAAAAAAAATATTTTGTATGACCCCCACTTGCTTGGGATGAGCAAGGAATTGAGGTTGGGGAAGATGTTGTAGGGGCTAGTCGACCATGTCGACTAGACCCAAAGGTCAAATTATAACTTGTTGGTTTATCAATGTAGTTAGAAGTAGAAGTTGGTCAAATTCTCTGTTGACCAATCGACCTAGGAAGTTAAGTAGTTACAACTACCTGATAGAGGTATAAATAGATAAGCACATGAAGGCTTAGATAGATTCATGTGAGAGGTTATATGTAATTGTGTTGTACTATCTATCATATAATAAAAGGACTGTTATTTGGGCTCTCATTACTTATGTATGTCTCTATATATGTCTATGTGTATGCATGTATCTCTATGATGGCTATGAAAGGTTCTATTGGTGACACTCCCTACTTTCCCTAGATTACAACAACAATTACTGATTCTTCTTGCTAAGCATCCTCCTTCCAAGTGCAACTTGACTATTAAGAATTTCAAGCCAATATACCTTATTGGAAACTGCTCCCACTCATGAAAACATGCCCCAACTTTACCCTACTATAATTCTTCCTGCACATTGGAATGATGTAATTTTCTATCATTCCCCTTTCTAACACTGCAACATTTTCTAACCTGCTTAACCATTTAGCATTATAGCAATTTATTTCAAATCCCTATTCATCTGCTCAAGACTAAACTACTTCCAATGGAATCCGCTATTTTCCATTGATACTTAGAAGTGAAAATGAACCTTTATTATTCCATCCTTCCTTTCACTTATACCAGGATTTCACTGTGCACTCTGATAACATAAGTGTCTTTCTTGCTTAAGTATTTTTAGACAAAATTAGTTGTTAGATCATATCTAACAATTCCTTCTTCCTGCATTCCTATGCTTGGACATAGAGATGACTCATCCACTTCATGATTCACACCTCATATCATGATATCCTTTCTCTTCTCTTGCAGCAATCTTTTCTTCCTTCATTACATTTCTACCTTCAAGGCTATGGAGTCTTCCCTAACTCCCTATGCATACTATGATATTATTCACTTGTTGGATTCATTTTTTATGTGAGAATATATGTTTATTCTCCCTTGCAATCCATTACGACTCTATAGAAACTGAATATTAAACTTTCTCTTCTCTTCCTAAGTCTTTGTCAACCTTTCAACACCTGCTTTGTATCCCTACACTTCCCTCTGCAATCTCTTTGATGCCTCAACCAACTGTACAAGATTCAACTTGATTCCCTATCCATTGGAACTTAGGATTAATATGGAACATATCCACACAATCCTCATTTGTGGAATATGATCCCCTTTCTATCAATCCCTTCACACACACTCTCTGATTGAGTGTTCCTCTGCTTATTAACAATTCCCTAGTGATATTAAGCTCAACCCCATTTTTAATTACCAGGATATTACACTTCAAATGTTCCTCTATAGCTATGAATATGTGCTATCATGAGAATACTCACTATTATTTACCCATCAATCACCCCTAGCACTCACCTCTATCGTATGGGAATGTTTCTCCAAATTTTGACATTATTTAGAAAAATCTTCACATTGAGTAGTTATATGGTTCATGGAATCCAATTCCACTTTTTCCTGCAACTTTATGGAGAAAACCAATGTTCCCCTAGAGAAATTATACCTTTCATCATGTTTTCCTATGTATTACCTTTGCAATGACCATACCCATGCTTCAATTTGATTTATGAGCTAAAAGTTATGACTTCCTGAAACTCCCATTCTACTCAATGTTGTCTTTCAAGTCCGCCAATCACCTTCCTTCTGATCCCTTGAGAAATATTCAACTTAAAACTAAATTCAGAGTGTATATATGGATTCTCTTATCCAATAGTTTTTGATGACTACTTTATTTCTCAATTCTGATAACTGAGAAAAAAGTTAGTCAATTGAATATTGCCAATTTACCCCTTTTGTGCACCATTCTCTCTGGTGCAAATAATCTCGAACAATTTTTTTTTACCACTTACAGAGGTAAACTTGTTGGGAACCAAGGAAACTTTTCTAAGTGACATAGATGATAATACTAACAATGAATTCACGACAACTCTCATAATGTCCAACTGATGCTCCAGTAAAAAATTGTAGCAATCTGGAAATGACAACTTTGCCATTTTTGCACATTTTTTCCATGGATTAGCAATTTTAGCCATGTTTAAGAATCCCTTTGCCAAATCCTTCATAATTTTGATAGAATCCCAATTTTTTTTTATCTTTGTAACTACCTTTTGAATGATCTATCAAAATTCAACTTTTATCTGGGCTCCAAGATGATATTTATGGCTTGCATAAGTTTTGTTTGTTTTCCCATTTTTAACTCTATATGCTACATGTGTCTTCTCTCTCATCCAGTCACTTTCAAATACCTAGATTACAAATATGGTTCCATGGATGTCGTGTATGGTTCATGTTTTTCCATAGACTACTCCTCTATCCCAAAATGACTTTTGAGCAAGGTGTTATTCCCTATGTAAGTAAATTGGTATTGAAATTATACCATGCACTGCTTCAAATTTAACTTTCTCATACAATCTCTATTTTTCATCTGGGATAGATCGTTGGAAAGATCTCACTAAGATTTTTAATTTTAAGTAGAAAATACTTTGTCTGGAAAAGGTACACATATATCTCTCGATTTTGACTACCTAAAAATGTCGTTTAGGGCTTCAAAACACTCTTGCAAGTTGATGACCTTCGAAAATTATAAAATTTCATAGAAAAATTGACTATTTTAATGTTATAAGAATATTTTAATCAGAGTCATCAATCTCAAAATTGGGGGTAATATCAGTTGTTGATCTGTTAAACCTTCTTTAGGCCCACGGATGAATCTCCACCATTGATCGCCCAAATCGAAAAGTGATTTGGACCATTGATTCGAAACTCCATTGACGATCAACGATTTTCCTTAGCAAACCAAACTTGTTCACAAATTTCACTGAACCTCGATCATCAATGATCGATGATTTCCTTAGCGAACTAAAATTGTTCGTGATTTTTGTCGAACCTTGATCATTGGTGATAGACAATTTCTTTCGGTGGACTAGACTTGTTCATGAATTTTTCTGAACATCGATCATCAATGGTTGGTCATTTCTTGGCTGACATGGCAACTTGGATGATGTGGCATGACATAGATGCTAGCGTGGCATGACACGTGGACATTGACATGGTAATATAGATTTTGTGGCATGACATGTGAACACTAATGTAGAAATACAAACGGATGATAATGTGGCATGAAATGTCATCCTCCCCTTTCCCTTCATCGACGATCGACAGGTTCCTTTGGAAGAACAAAACACCTTGTTGATCTTGTCGACTTGACCATTGATGATTGATGATTTCCCTTGGCTGAACCAAACACTTTTTTTATTAATAGAACTTAACCATTGGTGATCAACAATTTCTCTTGGTTTACTACAAACTTTGCCAATATTATCGATATGACCATCGACCATTGGCGGTCTCTCTTGGAAAACCAAATTTTCCAACAAATTTCACTGAAATATGATACTTAGATTTTTTCAGCCAAAATTAGGATTAATATGGGTCATCAATCTCCAAGTATAAATGATCTTGACCATTGATTCATCATACTTCTTTGAACCCTACCGATGAGTCTCGACCATCGATTTTCTCCATTTGCAAAACTATGGAAACATATCCTAACTATCATCGATCTACTCCATTTGCAAAACTCCAAAACTTATAAGTTTTAATAAATCTACAATGAATCTGGGTTGTTGATGTCAAAATCAAACATGATTTTAGTCGTCGATCCATAAACTCTCCCAACTTCTTTATCCACCATTAAAACATAAGTTTTGACCTTCCCAGTCAAATTTTAACTCTACAATTGATAGATTGACTCCCTTGATCACCTCTTAGACAGTTCTGAGGGAAAATTAACTTGAATCTTTCTCATAAATATGGGGATTTCACTTCGGAATTCATCATTTTCCCAAAATATGTCACAGACCCAAAATACATAACAACGATTTTTTCCAAATTTTCATTGATCTTGGCCCATACAAGCTCGATGTTTGAACTAGAAGCTATGACACCAGATTGTAACGTACTCGACACCTGGCCCCCAAGTTGAGACCCGTCACTGCAAATACAACTTATCCTTCTAAATAATTATTTAAAATTTCCCCATACATATAAAGGAAACCAAGGGGTAGGAAGATCATAAAAATTACAACAAAACAACATGTTAATTTACTCATGCAACTATGATGCAGCAACATCATCATCAAAGCACAAGTGGAAGACAACTCAGCGCCTTAGCGCACATTTTGAAGAATTTTTTAAATTTGAAAGTTGGCATATCAATGTAATATTTGGAAAAGATTGAAATTAAAGACTATCTTAAATGTTTGGAGGTTGAACCATCGCATGAGATCGATGGGAGATGTATTTTCTTTAATGTAGCCAGTTGCAATATAGATTCAAAGCATTTTCTCTTATATGTCTTTCTTGAACATTTATTGTAATAAATCCTTAGTAGTTGAAAGCTTTTAATTCCATAGGATAACTCTAAGGTAGTCAGAGGGAAAAGATATTTGATCCCTCTTGTATAAATAAATGTATTGTATGCCCAAATGAGGTTGCTGAAGATTATGGTAGCTGAAGATTGTTGAGAGTTGTAGTTGTTGTTTTTAAGAGTTGCTGAAGGGCATTGTATGAGTCCATGTACATATCATTTGAATGAATATAACAAAGAAGCATTGATCCAAATATTTGGTGTTTCTATTACCGTGTCTATCTGAATGAATGAACTGTAGGCTTTCTGTTTAATTGCATGTATCTGTTATTACTTGTTCTTATGTTATGAATGCATTACATGGTTGAATGTATGAATCCATGAGATATTAGATAAGTTTAAATTTTTTATCTTCTATGAGCCTGTGCAAGGAGTGTATAGTGTCCCCGAGGTATGCATTGACATATTCTATTTCGACTCAGAAGCTCAGAAGAGATAACGTGAAAATTTTGTTTGCAAGGAGTGCATAAGTGTCTGTAAGGTGTGGGGGACATAGTCTGTTTTGACTCAGAAGCTCAACAGAGATAGATTGAAAGTGTGCTTAGGAGGAAACACACTCAGAGTCATATTGTTTGGGAGGAACAATCGAACCATATAGGGATTGTTGCAAGGAGTACACATTTTCCCATCAAGAGTTAAGTTGAAGGGTTCCTGTTGCAAGGTGTGCGTAGGATTGATATTTGGCTAAGTATCGAAGAAGTCATTCTGAGAATTTCAGAGTGTCGAGAAGGAACAAGTCCAAGAGAGATAACTTGGATCTTTGTATGTAGGGAGTGCATATTGTTCGCAAGGAGTGTGTCGACATAGTCTTTTTACTTAGAAGCACAGGAGAAGTAACTTAATAGTATTTGCAGAAGGGTGTAAGAACTATTGCAAGGTGTGCACATTCGTCCACAAAGAAGCTAAGTCATGGAGGAAAATCTATTGCAAGGTGTGCATAAGGTTGATTTTGGCTAAGTGTCGAAGAAACGCTCTGAGGATTTAGAGGTTTCGAAGAAGAACAAGCTCAGAAGAGATAGCGGGAGATAATCCTTCAACAAGGAGGAAACTATTAGAGATTTCATAAATCAATGAGCAATATCCATTCAAGAGGGAGCATAATCATTCCAGACCATCAGATATGGGAGAGTTGAACAAAGGTTAGTTGTGGAGCCTTTCGAAACTTATTTATTCAAAGGTTTTAAAGTGTTTGAGGAGTGGGGATCACCAAATTCCTTAGGTTGTGAAGTAATTCTATCCGTTGGTTGCAAGGAGGATACGTGGTAGCGAATAAGAAAGCGCGGGAGGAATAGTTTCATAGAAATTGTGTAGTACAGATGGTGGTCCCTATCAAAGTCACGAAGAGTGAGGAGAACTGGACCATTGGATCCAGAGAGGACATGTGGCAGAGATCCACAAATTTCGGAGGAAGAGTCCTTCGGAGGAAAGTAAAGGCAGAGTATCCAAAACTCTCGAAGGCTGATCTAGTGAAGGAAATTATGGTCGTTGATCCAAAGTGGATGTGTGTCTTCAGGTCATAGAGGGAAAATTCTAGCTTCCAATTGTCGGAGCACGTAGCGCTCTATCTGTCACTTCAAGTGTGAAGCACTTCTGGAAGAAAATGAGTTGGAATGTTAAGAACTCCCAAACACCGAAGTCTGAAGCGCCTTTCAGGGTAGCCCTAGGTCATAGTCCTAGGTCGCATGAGGAGAGGGGCCAATAGAAGGAGATAGCACCCGCAAGTTCGATATTGTCAAAAGAACTAGGAGGAGGGCCCGCAATTTCCATACAACCTATGCCTAAGGTGATAAAAGGGCCTGTGTTGAACTGAATTGGGGGCTAGTAGGGTCCCAAGGAGCTAATTTGGCTCAGCCTTGCGAATATCCTTGACCGAGAGGTTCCGCAACACCTAGGAGGGAAGGGGGGCTGCATCAAGTGGTATTAGATCCACATAATTAATTTCTGTAGGAAAGAGGAAGTAGTCTGATAACATCCAATGGTATCAGATACATCAAGTGGTAGCTGTGTGAAGGATAAAGTTCAACATAATGCCGCCTAGAAGATGTGCAGAGCCACCTGTATCAAATCGAGTTGTGGAAAGGGAGATGAGAGAACTTCGCACATGGTTAGATTCTATGGAGACAACACAAAGGAGAGCACCTGATGTTGGAGACGCCAATGATGCAGAGAAAAAAGAAGTGGAAGTTGAAGAAGTTGTAGTAGAGGATGTTGCAGAGGAACGCTTGTTGAAAGCGGTTGTCAACTTGGGAGCTAGAGCGAAGATAGACATCCTGATGTATGAAGACAATTTAGATGATGAAGAATTGTTGGACTAGATAATATCAATGGACAATTACTTTGACTATGAAGATGTCAATGAGGAGAAGAAGGTGAAACATGCTGTCACCAGATTGAAAGGACATGCAACACTATGGTGGGATGAACTAGCCGACAGAAGATGCAAAGGAAAACAAAAGATTAAGAATTGGGATAGAATGGTATCCAAGTTGAAGGCTAAATTCATACCCAAGGATTATTAGATAAATCTGTTTAGGAAGTTGCAGAACCTGAGATAGAAGGGAATGACAGTGAAATAATACATAGAGGAGTTTTACAAGTTGAACATCAGGGCTAGACAGAGAGAAAACTATGATGAAAAGGTTGCTAGGTATATAAATGGCCAGAGATATGAAATCCAGGATGAAATAAGCATTATGACAATAAGGACAATAGAGGACGCTTATCAAATTGCACTGAAAGAAGAGGAGAAGTTGGCCATAAAATAGATCAAGCGAAGCCGAGGTAGAAGTATAAATAGAGGCAAGGGAATTGTCCATGATAAGGCACATAAGCCCAAGGTTGAGACTAGAAAACCACACAGTCACTTAGAAAGAGGAAGAAGTTCCCGAGGGAGACAATATGGTGGTAGAAATTCTTTTCCTCGAGGAAGAGGAAGAGGTAGAGGAGGGTAGGTGAAGTGTTTTACATGTGGAAAGACATGACACGTGTCTTGGGAATGACTTGAGAGAAAGAAAGAAGGAGGTGAAGATCACATTTAGGAAGCGTAGAAGTGGAATGTTGAAGAAAAAGGTCCAGAAGATGGAAAATATTTGATGATGAAGAAGGTTCTCTTGAAGCTAGAGCCAGAGGTTGAAAAATCAGTGCAGATGAACAGTTTGTTCAGAACTGCTTGCTATAATAAAGATAGAGTATGCAAGGTGATAATTGATAGTGGAAACATTGATAACTTAGTATCCACAGAGATGGTGGAGAAACTAGAGCTGGAGACAACTGCACATCCGAGTCCGTATAGAGTCTCATGGTTGCAGAAAGGACACTAGGTAATGGTAACTAAATAATGGCAAGTTGAATTTAATATAGGATGATATAGAGATGATATTTTGTGTGATGTGATTCCCATGGATGTATGTCATGTCTTGTTGGGGAGACCATGGAGGTTAGAAAGAAATGTCATTCATTATGGGAGAAAAAATACTTATACTTTGGAGAAAAATGGCAGGACACACATGTTACTTCTAATAGAGGAAAATAAAGTAAAAGAAGAATCTATCACAAGTATACTTCTCATGAGTGGGAAGGAACTCTTGAGTGAATTCAAGAAGGAAAAGGAGATGCAGTTTGTTGTGGTGAGGAAACCAAGAGTTTTCCTTGTAAGTACTTCTATGTATGATTTGCCTAAAGAAATTCAGGAGCTATTGGAGAATTTTGCTGACATAGCTCATTTACACCCATCCAAAGTATCAACCATCACATTGATCTAATACTAGGAGCAAGTCTACTGAATAAAGCAATGTATAGATTGACACCTCAAGAGAATTAGGAGGTAAAGAGACAAGTCCAGGATTTGATGGACAAGGGTTTTCTTAGAGAAATATTGAGTCCATGCATAATACCAATTGTGTTAAGTCTGAAAAAGAAAGGAGGATGGATAATGTGTACAGACTCAAGATCCATAAACAAGATCACCATTAGGTACATATTTCCTTTACCAAGGATGGATGACTTAATGGATTGTTTGAGTGGAGTAAATTATTTTTCAAAGATAGATCTGAAGAGTGGATATCACAAGATAAGAATGAGAGAAGGTGATGAGTGGAAAACAACCTTCAAAACCAATGAAGGGTTGTATGAGTGGCTTGTTATGCCATTTGGCTTAACAAATGCCCCGAACACTTTTATGAGGTTGATAAATGAGGTATTGAAAGATTTCATTGGTAAGTTTGTGATTTTATTTATAGATGATATATTAGTCTTCAATAAAACTGAAGAAGAGCATTCGAGACATCTAACATTAGTGATGAGAATATTGCAGTAGGAGAAGTTGTTGATAAATCTAAAGAAGTCCTTCTTTATGAAGACAAAACTCATTTAATTGGGTTTTGTGATCTCTTCAAATGAATTGAATATGGATAAATAGAAGGTGAGAGCAATTAGAGAATGGTCGTTGCCAACAAGCATATTCGAGGTGAGAAGCTTCCATGGACTAGCAAGTTTCTATAGGAAGTTCATTAGAAATTTCAGTGGAATTTGTACACCAATATTAAATACGATGAAGAAGAGACACAAGTATTTTAAGTGGACAGAAGAAACTGAAAAGCTTCAGGATATTGAAGGAGAAGATAACAGAAAAATCGATTCCGGTCTTGCCAGATTTCAAAAAGACATTTCAAGTAAGATGTGATTCTAGTGGAGTTTCAATTGGAGCACTCTTGAGACAAGATAATAGGCTTATTGCATATTTCAGTGATAAGATGAATGATACTAAGAGAAAGTACTCCACATATGATAAAGAATTTTATGAAATAATTCAATCCTTGAAGAAATGGAGGCACTACCTTGTTCCAAAAGAGTTTGTTTTGTATAGCGATAATCAGGATTTACAATTCATAACCAGACAGGAGATGCTAAATCAAAGACATGCTAAGTGGATAGAGTTTATGCAAAATTCACTTTTGTCACTAAACATATTTCTGGTAATGCTAACAAAGTTGTTGATGCATTGAGTAGGAGATGTCTAATTTTGTAGGAATTTCAAGTGAGAACCTTAGGGTTTGAACACCTTAAGGAGATGTACTGTGATGATCTAGGTGGATATTGGTGGCCACCCACCTATTCCAACTGGCTCCTTGTGTCCGTTTTTGTTCAACATGTTCTTTTGTACTAGTTTGTACTTGTGGGTTTTACACTTTTGGGGTTGTCATAATCCCCACACATCCTCTAGGTGGATACGAGTGGCCTCTTTCCTAATCCAACTGGCTTATTTTATATGTTTTCATGTCAGCACATCTTGCTGTACTTCTGGGGCCATTTTGGGTCCCTAAACGTTTTTTTTTTGGTTCCCCACATTCAAAATATCGACAGAGTCACAGTTTGACAATAAAATGTGTAGTTCTCTGAAAGACCTTTCCAACGGGCTATTACATGCCTAAAACAAAGGTCACATGCAAAATTTATGACCCTAGGAAGTTGAGGTACCAAATTACACCAACTTACCTATAGGGCCCACATGAGTTTTGGCATTTCACCTTATAGGGTTAGGTTTTTGGATGTCTAGGGTTTTGGAATTCATGAGTAATATAAAAAAGGCCTATGGGGTCTCATTGTAATTCATTCTGCTCAGACAGATGTGCGTAGTAGCCACATCTCTTCTTAGAGATAGCTACTGCCATTCGAGAAAGTTTCAGTTCTACAATTTTACAATTTCAACCTATTTAATTATTTAATAGAAGATATTATTCATTGGATATTTGTGTTATTCTCCATATCTATGTGTTTATTGTATTCATTCTGTTAATAAATTTGTTTCGATCCTAAATATGTATCAGTGGTATTAGAGAGTTATTCTCTTCATTTATTTTTCTTTGTGCATGTCCCCAACAAGATCTGAGTACAAGAAGTTGGGACTCGAAACAATCAAGCCATTACCAGATCGACTATGTTGAGCCCAGAAAAAACCCATGGGAGACAGAAAGAAAGATGTGGGAGCAGGATATCCTATTAAAATGTTGCTCGAGGAAGCCCATGGGCAACAAAGGAACAAAATGATGGACAACTTCGCGCAGATCCTTCGATGACTACCCACAGGAGGAGCATCTTCATCAAGCAGCCATGCAACCCCCTTCAAGGTACAAGTAAATTTTGATATTCCATTATTTGAAGGACTGATAGATGTAGATGTTGTAGTTAAATGGTTGAATCTGCTCGAAGGATATTTTTCGGTCAACAATTTTTTCGATAGGGAAAATATCACTTTTTCACTCCTCAAGGTCGTTCCCCATGTTAAAGACTGATAGGGTACTTACTCTGAGCAAAGTGCCTTGGAGGAATCTACAATATTTGTGGAGGCCCCTACATGGGATTCCTTTCGGGATGCCATTAAAGAACAATACTACCCTATTGGAAGCTACGAGGACCAGTACACCAGATGGACCACCCTACGTCAATAAAGGGACCAAATAGTACCAGATTTCACCAATATTTTCCATACCTTATGCACCAAATTGGGTATCAAAGACTCTGAGCATCATATGGTTCTCAAATACCACGGTTGTTTGCATAGATACATTCATACATAAATGGATTTCGTGGACATCGCCTCTTTGGGCACGACTTATAGATACGTTGTCAAGATCAAGCATAAATTTAAGCAGAAACGACGAGATTTTGGATCTGCAAACCCCTCACAGATGAAGTATGGAAAATGAATCCCCAACCCACACAACAAGGGACAAAGTCGAGATGGCCTCCCTTAGGACAACTAGTCCAAGCCACAACACAAGAAGGGAAATGAGAAGACGAAGAAGGACACAGAAAAATAGTGTGAGTACCATAAAATTCCTTGGCATAACATCGAAGAATGTTGCTCCAAGAAGTCCCTCATGGCCGAGATGAAGGCTTCCAAGTCAGAGGCTGATTCTAATTCTAAGTCAAATCTTGAAGGAGGGAAGTGGATTATCAATATTGAAACCCAGTGCCACTGTCTCTACCACCAAAGTACAACTGAGTGAACCAGAAGAACTAGAGGAAGGGGAACTCCTCTTTCACTTGCAGATGTGGGTCAAGGGGTCTCTGATTCATTTCATTGTCAATAGAGGTAGTCAGAAGAACCCGATTTCAGAAGAGGTCATCAAGCGGCTGTACCTTCCAATAAAACCACACCTACAACCCTACACCATCGGCTGGCTTCGCTAAGGAAGTGATCTTCGTGACAACCAACAATGTCATCTTCCCTATGACATCAAGCCTTTCAAAGATGACGTACTGTGTGATATTTCTCCCCTTGAATTTTTTGATGTTATTTTAGGACAATCATATTTGTGTAAGCGTCATGCTGTGTATGAGTATAAACCTTGTAGTGTTATTATTACTTTGGGTATACAATTGTATAGGATCCTAGAGGTAGCGCCGCCTACTGCTATTTCTTTAATCTTTGCTAAGCAATGCAGTAAGGTCATTTCACAAACCAAGAAGTTTGTCTTCTTTGTGATCCATGTTCATAGTAAGCCAAAGGCCGTCGCCACATCTGTGGCCTCTACATAATGCCTCTCTTTGTAGCAGAAGAAAGTGGAAGGGATCATATAATAATACAGAGACATATTATCCTCACCTACAGGGGTACCGACAGATTGCCAAGTCAAGCATCCAATTGATTTGATGCCTGACGCACCTCTACCTAATGGGCCAGCTTATCGACACTCGTTGATGGAGAATGACAAAATCAGGCATCAAAACTAGGATCTTCTTCAAAAGGGGCACATCAAACCCAACTTATCCCCTTGCGGAAGCCCGATTGTACTAGTGTAGAAGAAGGATGAGACTTGGCAACTCTGCATTGATTACAAAGCCTTAACAAAATCATAGTCAAGAACCGCTACCCCATTCAGAGGATTGATGAAATTCTTGACCAACTCAAGGGGGAATAGTTCTTGAACAATATTGACCTCAAGTCTAGCTACCACCAGGTTCCCATCGAACCAAATGATGTATGGAAGACAACCTTCAAGTCTAAGGAAGGTCTCTACGAATGACTAGTCATGCCCTTTGGATTAACAAATGCACCAACCACTTTCATTAGGTTGATGGATGATGTATTGAGACCCTTCACCAACTCCTTTGTGGTGGTACATTTGTATTACATCCTCATCTTCAACAGAATGTGGGAAGAGCACATGTGACATATTCAACAAGTTTTGAGCACTCTACGGCAGCACAAGATGTATGCTGATTTGGAAAAATGCTCTTTTGGCATGGAAAAGGTTCAATACTTAAGATACATTGTTGATGAGCATAGGGTACATGTTGATCTAGCTAATATCAAAGTCATCCATGATTGGCCAGCCTCGACCACACTGACCGAGCTTTGAATCTTTCTGGGGCTAGCCAACTTCTATTGAAGGTTCATATTAGGATTCTCCCATATTGCATGGGCCCTCAACCAGGTGACCAAGGGAGGTGGTAGGGACAACTTCGTGTAGGGGAAGGAGTAGCAATGAGAATTCGATGATATAAATCATCTCTTGTTCTCATCTTCAGTACTCTCCTTTGCCTATATGCAACAACCATTTGAGATTGAGATTGATGCATCTGACTATGCTGTGGGCACAGTTCTCACTCAACATGAGCATCCGATGGCATACCATAGTGAGAAACTCTTTGATATTGTCCAGAAATACCCCACCTATGACAAGGAAATGTATTCCATTGTAAAATCCTTTCATCAATGGAAACATTACATTCTAGGGAAAGAGACGATGATACACACTGATCACAAGCCTCTGCAGTACATACAGACACATGGAAAATTGCAGAATGAACACCATCATAAGTGGTCCACCTACTTGCAGTAGTTTCATCTCAACATCAAATATAAGACATGTATCTCCAATCGTGTCACTAACTACCTCAGTCACCCCCCTATGGCTGCACTCACCACTGTGCTCCATTCCCGTGGACATGAAACCTCTGAGTGGCCCCAAATTTATTAGCAAGATCCGGACTTCGCCACCACATATCATATCTTAGGTATAGGCACAACTGTCACTGATTTTCACATTCATGAAAGACTCTTATGCCACCTGAGCCATCTCTATGTTCCTTCAAGTGAGCGTGAAAATATGATTTGGGAAGCCCACTACAGTCGGGTGGCAGGACATTTTGGTGTAGAGAAAACTATGGCCATTCTTCAGAAACATTTTTATTGGCCAAAACTTTGATAGGACGTCAACAAGTATATCATATCTTGCACTTCTTGTGCCATTTCCAAGCCATCCATTAAGAAGCAAGGAATATATACCCCTCTTTAGATTCCCATGAAGCCTTGGGAATCCTTCTCAATGTATTACATATCTAGCTTGCCGTCCACCAAGCAATAAAATGACTGCGTGTTTGTGGTCGTTGATTGGTTTTTAAAGATGGCCATTCTCACAGCCTGTAAGAAGAATGTCATAGCAACAGATACTACCAAGATCTTCTTCGAACGAGTCTGGGTTGACTTTAGGATACCACAGACCATGATCTCCGATCGAGACAAAAGGTTCCTCAACACCTTTTGGTTGAGTATTTGGTCTTTGTTGAAAACTAAGCTCAATTAATCCATTGCTTTCCACCCCTAAACTGATGGCCAAACAAAGGTCATCAATAAGATGATTGTGCACATCCCGTGCATGTACAATTCTAAGAATCCATGTACATGGGACGAGAGTCTCCCCTATGTTTAACACAGTTACAACATGGCTCTTCATAGTTCCACCGACCATAGCCCATTTCATGTGGGTCTGGGATTCCAACCCTTGGGACCCATTGATGTTGCACTCCCTCTTTCCACCACACAGACAAACTCTTCCCCTAATCAGTCTGCAATCGACAAAGCCACTAGATTCATTGAGCGGATTCAACACATCCGCCAACAGGTCTAGGAGATTTTGTAGAAATCCAATGCTAAGTACAAGTAGTGCCATGATCAATATAGGGTACCACACCAGTTTCAGGTTGGCGACAAAGTCTAGTTACATTTGTAGAAGGAGCGTCTCACTAGGCCCCATCGGAAGCTTCGCCCACTTCATTATGAGACTTACACTATCACCAATGATGTGGGTAGAAATGATTTTGAGCTCAACACTCCACCCTTCCTTGGTCTGCATCCAGTATTCAATGTGGACCTCCTTTGGCCATATTTTCCACCATTATTGGACACTTCTGAGATCATAGAACAATTGACACTTACAAAGATCAACCCTGACTACATGGAACAAGCATCCACTGATCAGATCGTGGACACATAGGTCAAGGGCACTCGTCAAAAATGGATCCAACTTTATCAAGTTGTCAAGGCAGGGAAACTCCTACACCAAGGAAAGTGGCTCACTGGGGCCAAATCCAACAGAAGTTTCCTCACCTGATGGGGGAACTGAATGCAATAGAGACCATTTCTTCCTAAGGGGGGAGGATTGATTCAGGTGGATATTGGTGGCCACCCACCTATTCCAACTGGCTCCTCGTGTCCATTTTTGTTCAACACATTCTTCTGTACTGCTTTGTAGTTGAGGGTTCTACACTTCCGAGACTATTAGAATCCACACACATCCTCCATGTGGATACGGTTGGCCTCTCACCTAATCCAATTGGCTTATTTTGTATGTTTTCATGTCAAAACATCTTGTTGTACTTTTGGGGTTGTTTTGGGGCCCTAAACGTTGTTTTTTTTGTCTCTGCATAATTAAATTGTAGAGAAAGTCATAGTTTGATGGCCGAATGTATAGTTCTCTGAAAAACCTTTCCAACATGCTATTACATGCCTAAAACGAAGGTCGTATGCAAAAGTTACGGCCTTAGGAAGTTGAGGTACCAAATTACACCAACTTACGTATATGGCCCACATGACTTTTGGTGTTTCACCTTCCAGGGTTAGGTTTTTGGATGTCTATGGTTTTGGAATTCATGAGTAATATCAAAAATTCCTATGGAGCCTCATTGTAATCCATTCTTCTCAGATGGATGCACTTAGAAACCACATCTCTTCTCAGAGATAACTACCACCATTTGAGCAAGTTTCAGTTCTACAGTTTTACAGTTTCATCCTATTTCATTATTTAATAGAGGATATTGTTCACTGGATATTTGTGTTATTCCCCATATCTCTGTGTTTATTGTATTCAGTTTTTTAATCAATTCGTTTCACTCCTAAATCCATATCAGTGGTATCCGAGCGGTCCTCTCTTCATTTGTTTTTCTTCGTGCATGTCCCCGACAAGATCTGGGTACAAGAAGTTGGGACTCGAACCAATCGAGCCATTACTAGATAGGCCGCGCCGATCTCGAAAACAACCCATGGGAGACAAAAAAAAAGAAGATAGAGCAGGAGATCCTATTAAAATGTTGCTCGAGGAAGCCCTCATGCGATAAAGGAATGAAATGATGGACAACTTCGTGCAGATCCTTCGACGACTGCCCACAGGAGAAGCATCTTCATCAAGAGGCCATGCAACCCCATTCAAGGTACATGTTAATTTTGATATTCCATTATTTGAAGGACTGATAGATGCAAATTTTGTAGATAAATGGTTGAATCTAATTGAAGTATATTTTTTAGTCCACAATTTTTCTGATAGGAAAAATATCACTTTTGTACTCCTCAAGGTCGTTCCCCATGTTAAAGACTGGTGGGATACTTACTCTTAGCAAAGGGCCATGGAGGAATCTACAATATTTGTGGTGGCTCCTACATGGGATTTCTTCTGGGATGCCATTAAAGAACAATACTACCCTATTGGAAGCTACGAGGACCAATACCCCATATTGACCACCCTACGTCAAGAAAGGGACCAAAAAATACCATATTTCAACAATATTTTCCATACCCTAAACACCAAATTGGGTATCAAAGACTCTGAGTGTCATCTGGTGCTGAAATACCATGAATGTTTGCATAGATACATTCAGAAAAAAATGGAGTTTCTGGACATCGCCTCTTTGGGCACGACTTATAGATACACTCTCAAGATCGAGTAGAAATTTAAGTAGAAACGATGAGAGTTTGGATATGAAAACTCCTCATAGATGAAGTAGGAAAAAGGCATCCCCAACCCACACATCAAGGGACCAATTCGAGATGGCCTCCCTCAGGACAACCAATCCAAGCCACAACACAAGAAGGGAAATGAGAAGAGTGAAGAACGACACGAGAAAATGGTGTGAGTACCATAAAATTCCTTGGCACAACATCGAATAATGTCGCTCCAAGAAGTCCTTTGTCATCGATCTAAAGGCTTTTGAGTCAGAGGTCGATTATGATTCCGAGTCAAATCCTGAAGGAGGGTTGTGGATTATCGATATTGAACCCAGTGCCACTGTTGCTACCACTAAATTTCGACCGAGAAAACCAGAAGAACCATAGGAAGGGGAATGCCTCTTTCACTTCTAGATGTGGGTCAAGGGGGCTTTGATTCATTTCATTATTGACAACGGTAGTTAGAAGAACCTGATTTCAACAGAGGTCGTCAAGCGACTGTACCTTCCAATGACACCACACCCACAACCCTACACCATCAGATGGCTTCACCAAGGAAGAGATCTTTGTGTCGGCCAACAATGTCATCTACCCTACGACATCAAGCATTTCAAAGATGAGGTACTATGTGATATTTCTCCCCTTGAATTTTGTGATGTTCTTTTAGGACAACCATATTTTTGGAAGTTTCATGCTGTGTATGAGTCTATAACATGTAGTGTTATTATTACTTTGGGTAGAAAATTGTATAGGATCCCAGAGGTAACGCTGCCTACTGCTATTTCTTTAATCTCTACTAAGCAATGCAGTAATTTCATTTCATAGACCGAGAAGTTTGTCTTCTTTGTGATCTATGCTCACAGTAAGAAGAAGTTCATCTCCACATCTATGGCCTCTACAAAATGCCTCTCTTTGCAACAGAAGAAAGTGGATGAGATCGTGGAAGAATACAAAGACATATTCTCCTCACCTACAGGAGTACCGACACATTTCCAAGTCAAGCATCTAATTGATCTGACCCCCGATGCACCTCTACCTAATGGACCAGTCTATCGTCACTCACTGATGGAGAATGAAGAAATCAGGCATCAAATCCGGGATCTTCTTCAAAAGGGGCACATCAGACCCAACTCCTCCCACTGCGAAAGCCCAATTGTACTGGTGTAGAAGAAGGGTAGGACTTGGTGACTCTGCATTGATTACAAAGCCTTAAAAAAAATCACAGTCAGGAATCACTACCCCATTCCCAAGATTGATGACCTTCTTGACCAACTCAAGGGGGAAAAGTTCTTCAACAAGATTGATGTCAAGTTTGGCTACCACCAGGTTCCCATCGAACCAACTGATGTATGGAAGACAACCTTCATGTCTAAGGAAGGTCTCTACGAATGTCTAGTCATGCCCTTTGGATTAACAAATGCACCAACCACTTTCATGAGGTTGATGGATGATGTATTGATACCCTTCACCAACTCCTTTGTGGTGGTATATTTGGATGACATCCTCATATTCAATAGAACATGGGAAGAGAACATGCGGCATATTCAATAGGTTTTGATCACTCTGTGGCAACACAAGCTTTATGTCAACTTGGAAAAATGATCTTTTGGCATGGACATTGTCCAATACTTGGGATACATTGTTGATGAGCATGGGGTACATGTTGATCCAACTAAGATCTAATTCATCCGTGACTGGCCAACCCTGACCACACTAAATGAGCTTTAGAGCTTTCTGGGGCTAGCCAGCTTCTACCAATGGTTCGTATTGGGATTCTCCCATATTGCATGGGCCCTCAGCTAGGTGACCAAGGGTGGTGGTAGGGCCAAGTTCATGTGGGGGAAGGAGCAACAGTGAGCATTCGATGATCTAAAGAATCCCTTATGCTCAGCTCAGATACTCTCCTTTCCCGATATGTAACAACCATTTGAGATTGAGACTGATGCATCTGACTATGCTGTCGGTGCAATTCTCACTAAGCACGTGCATTCGATGGCATACCATAGCGAGACACTCTCTTATATTGTCTAAAAATACCCCACCTATGACAAGGAAATGTATTCCATTGTACAATCATGTTGTCAATGGAAACATTACATTCTAGGGAAAGAGCCGATCATACACACTGATGACAAGCCTCTGCAGTGCATATAGACATGGGGCAAATTGTAGAACGACCCCCATCAGAAGTGGTCCACCTTTTTGCAACACTTTCATCTCAACATCAAGTATAAGACAAGTATCTCCAATCATGTCACTGATTGCCTCAGTCAGCCCTTTGTGGCTGTACTCACCACTGTGGTCCATTCCTCTAGACATGAAGCCTTTGAGTGGCCGCAACGTTATCAACAAGATCCAAACTTTGCCACCACATATCAACTCTTGGGTACAAGTGCAACTGTCACTGATTTTCACATTCAAGATAGAATCTTATGCCACCTAGGCCATCTCTATGTTCCTACAAGAGAGTGTGCAAAGCTGATTTGGGAAGGTCACTATAGTCATGCGGCAAGACATTTTGGCATAGAGAAAAATGTGGTCGTTCTTTAGAAACATTTTTATCAGCCAAAAATTTGATAGGACATCAGCAAGTATATCGAATCTTGAACTACCTGTGCCATTTCCAAGCCAACCATCAAGAAGCAAGGCTTATATACCCCTCTTACAATTCCCGAGAAGCCTTGGGAATCCATCTCAATGGATTACATGTCTAGCTTGCTATCTACCAAGCAAGGAAATTACTGTGTATTTGTGGTCGCTGATCGATTTTTGAAGATGGCCATCCTCATAGACTATAAGAAGAATGTCAAAGTGGCAGATACTGCCTAGATATTCTTCGAACAAATGTGGGTCCACTTTGGTATACCACAAACCATCATCTCCAACCGAGACATCAGGTTCCTTAACACCTTTTGGTAGAGTCTCTGGTCTCTGTATGACACCAAGCTCATAAAATCCACTGCTTTCCACCCCCAAACCGATGGCCAAACAAAGGTCATCAATTTAATGACTGTGCATCCACGTACATAGGATGAGAGTCTCCCCTATGTTTAACACAGTTACAACAGGGATCTTCATAGTTCCACCGAACATAACCCATTTTAGGTGGGTTTTGGATTCAAACCCTTGGGAACCATTGATGTTGCACTCCCTCTTGCCACCGCAAAGACATAATATTCCCCTAATCATTCTGCGATCGACAAAGCCACCAGATTCATTGAGAGAATTCAACACATTCACCAACAGGTCCAGGAGATTTTTCAGAAATCCAATGCTAAGTACAAGAAACGCCATGATCAACACAGGGTACCACACTAGTTTTAGGTTGGTGACAAAGTCTGGTTACATCTGCAGAAGGAGCATTTCACTGGGCCCCATCAAAATCTTCACCCACTTCGTTATGGGCCTTACACTATCACCAAGGCTGTGGGTAGAAATGCTTTTGAGCTCAACATTCTACCCTTCCTTGGTTTGCATCCAGTATTCAGTGTGGACCTCCTTTGGCCATATTTTCTATTATTATTGGACACTTCTGAGATCACAAAAAACTGACACCAACAGAGCTCAACCCAGACTGCATGGAACAATCATCCACTGATCATATTGGGACACACAGGTCAAGGGAACTCGCCAACAAGGGATCCAAATTTATCGGGCTGTCAAGGCAAGGAAACTCCTACACCAAGGCAAGTGGCTCACCCAGGGCCAAATCCAACATAATGTTCCTCACGTGATGGGAGAACTCAATGCAATGGATACCATTGCTTCCTAAGGAGGGATTATTGATCCAAGTGGATATTGGTGGCCACCCACCTATTCCAACTGGCTCCTCATATCCATTTTTGTTCAACACATTCTTCTGTACTGCTTTGTAATTGTAGGTTCTATGATTTTGGGGATGTCAAAAGCCCCACACATCCTCCAGGTGGATACAAGTTCCCTCTTTCCTAATCCAACTATATTGTTTTGTATGTTTTCATGTCAACACATCTTATTGTACTTCAGGGGCTGTTTTGGGGCCCCAAATATATATATATATATATATATATATTTTTTTTTTTGCCACAGTCAAATTATAGATATAGTCACAATTTGATGGCATAATGTGTATCTCTTTGAAATACCTTTCCAATGAGGTATTACACACCTAAAATAGAGGTTGTCTGAAAAATTTACAGCGCTAGGAAGTTGAGGTACCAAATTACATTTACCTATAGGGCCCACATGACTTTTGGCATTTCACCTTCTAGGCTTAGGTTTTTGGATGTATAGGGTTTTGGAATTCATGAGTAATATCAAAAAGGACCATGGAGCCTCATTGTAATCCATTCTGCTTAGATGGATGCACGTAGTAGCCACATATCTTCTTAGAGATAGATAACACCATTCGAGCAAGTTTCAGTTCTGCATTTTTACAATTTCGACCTATTTCATTATTTAATAGAAGATATTGTTCACTGGATATTTGTGTTATCCTCCATATCTCTATGTTTATTGTATTCAGTCTATTAATCAGTTTGTTTCTCTCCTAAATCCAGATCAGTGGTATCAAAGTGGTCTTCTCTTCATTTATTTTTCTTCGTGCATGTCCTCGACAAGATCTGGATACAAGAAGTTGGGACTTGAACGAATTGAGCCATTACCAGATCAGCTATGCTGAGCCCGACAACAACAAATGGGAGATGAAAAGAAATATGATGGAGCATGAGATTGTATTAAAATTTTTCTCAAGGAAGCCTGCGTGTGACAAAGGAACGAGATGATGGAAAAATTCGTGTTGATCCTTCGATGGTTTCCCACAGGAAAAACATGTTCATCAAGCAGCTATGCAACCCCCTTCAAGGTACATGTAAATTTTTATATTCCATTATTTGAAGGACTGATAGATGCAAATGCTGTAGATAAATGGTTGAATCAAAGGATATTTTTCGCTCCACAATTTTTCCGATAGGGAAAATATCACTTTTCCACTCCTCAAGGTCGTTCCCCATGTTAAAGACTGGTGGGATACTTACTATGAGCAAAGGGCCGTAGAGAAATATAAAATAATTGCAGTGGACCCTACATGGGATTCCTTTAGGGATGCCATTAAAGAACAATACTACCTTGTTGGAAGCTACGAGGACCAATACACTAGATGGACCAGCCTATGTCAAGAAAGCGACCAGATAGTACCAGATTTCACCAATATTTTCGATACCCTACACACCAAAGTGGGTATCAAATAATTTGAGCATCATCTGGTGCTCAAATACCATGGTTGTTTTCATAGATACATTCAGACAAAAATGGAGTTCCTAGACATCACCTCTTTGGGAATGACTTATAGATACGCTATCAAGATCGAGCAAAAATTTAAGCAGAAAAGATGAGAGTTTGGATCTGAAAACTCCTCACAGCCGAAGTAGGGAAAAGAAAGCCCCAACCCACACAACAAGGGACCAAGTTGAGATGGCCACCCTCAGGACAACTAGTCCAAGCCACAAAACAAGAAGGGAAATGAGAAGACAAAGAAGGAAATGGGAAAATGGTGTGAGTAAAATAAAAGTCTTTGGCACAACACCAAAGAATGTCACTCCAAGCAGTCCCTTGTGGCCGAGTTGAAGGCTTCCGAGTCAGAGGAAGATTATGATTATGAGTCAAATCCTGAAGGAGGGAATCAAATTATCTATACTGAACCCAGTTCCACTGTCTCTACCACCAAATTATGGTTGAGCGAACCAGAAGAACCAGAGGAAGGGGAATGCCTCTTTCACTCACAGATGTAGGTCAAGGGGTATCCGATTCATTTCATTGTCGAAAATGGTAGTCAGAAGAACCTGATTTCAACAGAGGTCATCAAGTGGCTGGACTTTCCAACGACACCGCACCCACATCCCTACACCATCGGCTAGCTTCGCTAAGGAAGATATCTCTGTGTCACTCAACAGTGCCATCTGCTCTACGACATCAAGCCTTTAAAAGATGAGGTACTGTGTGATATTTCTCCCCTTGAATTTTTTGATGTTATTTTAGGACAACCATATTTGTGGAAGTGTCATGTTTTGTATGAGTCTAGACCCCATAGTGTTATTATTACTTTGGATAGACAATTGTACAGTATCCCAGAGGTAGCACCGCCTACTTCTATTTATTTAATCTCAACTAAGCAATGTGATGCAGGTCCCCTACTCTCCCTCGGGGTTGCGCGACCTCTCGGTCAAGGATCTTTGATTATTTGAGCCAAATCGGATATCTAAAACTTTGATGGTCTCACTTTGTAATTAAACATAGGCCCTTTTAGTTTTTGGTGTAGGTCCTATGATACCCGCAACTTCTTCCTTCACACTCTTGAAATATCAAGTTTCAGGCACTAACTCCTTTTCCATTAGCTCCTTCTTTCATGTGACCTTGACGATGATATCATGTGAGCATGTGATTGCAGGTGGCCAAGAGTGGTTTGAGACCAAACTACTTTTATCTCCGCAATTCACTACCCGTTTCCACGTATCCCTTTTCCAATACCATGGTTTCGATTGCATCCCGCTCTAAGATTTTTAAAGTCCGATCACTTTTTGTCCCCGCTATTAAGTGAGATCGACGATCTTATGACCTCAGGAAATGCCTCTTGATCGATGGCTGAGGTCTATCTTATTTTCTGCCTTGGTCAAATTTCAGTCAATGACCCTTTCAAATCAACGATCATGATTTGTTTCGATAATTTGGGCTTCAGGAGTTTAAACCTCTCTACCTTCGCTTTTCCCCAAAGTAATTTCACTTGGAGTTCATGATCTATCAACACGTGTCTCCTGCAGATCGATGGCTGTGATTAACTTTGTCTCTTTGGGCTTCAGGAGTTTCAATCTCTGCACTTGCTTCCTCCCAAAGTACTTCCACCCGAAGTTGACGATCTATCAACGCGTGTCCCCCGCAAATCAATAGCCACAAGTCACTTCGACTATTCAAGCTTCGAGAGTTTCAACTCTACACCTTTTATTTCTCCTGGAGGACTTCCACCCGAAGTCGACGATCTATTGACGCGTGTCTCCTGCATATCGATGACCACAAGTCACTTCGACTCTTCAGGAATTTGAGAGTTTGTCACGCTTTTCCCTTGGAATCATTCGAAGTGAAATTTCCAAAAATATCATATTTGTCACCACACATCCCTCTGGATGATGGACAGTTCCTGGCCTCTTTGGGACTTTGACGAATATTCTCTCCTATGTACGCATAGAGACTTAAAACTCGTGTGCTTTTTTCCAGATCCAACGGTCTGGAACGGTCCCTCTCCCTCCTAGATGGATCTTCGTCAATGACTCATGAAACCTTCAGGACTTCACTCCCTTCAAATATTTCTCGGTGCTATCTTTCTTGAGCTTCACTTTTTGAACCCTTTGAGTCCTTAGAGGTTTACTTAGACACTTAGTTGAGCTTCCAATCTATGCACCCTTGCAATAGATTCTTGTGGGTGACTGTGCACACCTTGCAATAGTCCCTTTTCACTCTTTGCAATCAAAGTTTCACACTAACCCTTCTAAGCTTCTGAGTCGAAAAAGACTCCGTCAACGCATTCCTTGTGGACTGTATGCACACCTTGCATAAACTCAATGAAGAGAAAATATTTGAAACTTATTCCAACACTTCAAAGTATCATATGTTCAACAACATAACTAATTCATTCGTAAAAATAGAAAACAACATGGAAACTATCAACAATAGAAACACCGTGCATTGGATCAATTTTCCTTTGTTATATTCATTCAAAATGTAAATGGATAAAACTATGATAAACAATAACTACGAATTCAACAAAAACAAAATCACATCAATCTACCACTAATTTGCAATTGCCTCACTTAGGCATACATCACCTCTATTTATCCCGGAGGGCTCCTAGGGTTCCCTCCGACTACTCGTCTTCTCGAAAAAAAACTAACTACTACTTAAGTTCTGTTACATTAAAGTCCAGGAGTGAAAATCCTAGATCACTCATGATCATTCAACTCCCAAGAGTTTGATCTTATTTAGTTTTCAATCATTTCAAAAAGATTGACAGGAAATGCCAGCGTTTAAGATTCCAAAATAAATAAGAAGGCGCATTATGGCACTGAGTTGTCCCTCCACGTGTGCTTTCTAGCGATGCTCCTGCATCATACTCCCCTGGAAAAAAATCATGGACTCCTATCCATGGGCTCCTACACTGAATTTCCATGCTTCTGGACACAACTTCATTTTCCCAACTGGAATCTTCTATCGGGTGTTCCTTCCACTTGAAAAAATATTCAAAATAGGTATTCCTCCTGGTCTTCTTTCCAATCCTGTGATCAACAATCTTCTTCATTTGTGGATTTTCTGCTACAAGCATCTTCTTCTCCCACTGAATCTTCTCTTGATCTTCTGATCTGTCTGTGTCATCTTCCCTGTAAGGATACAGGTCTAAAACATTGAATATGGGTGATATCCCCACATCCTCTGGCAGCTCTATCTCATAAGTATATTTACCAAATTTTCTTAGGATCTTGCATGGTCCAATATTATTTATCTTCAATTTATTATATGTTCCCCTTGGGAACCTTTCTTTCTTGAGATGTGCCAGAACCCGATCTCATACTTCAAATTGAATCTCTCTAGGATTTTGATCAACTCTGCGCTTGCACTCTTGGCTAGAGCTAAACAACTGCTATCTGATACGGCTATGGATCTTCTACATTTCTGCAACCAAATCTTTTGCTCCAACACTTATGAACTCACTATGTTCTAAGCCTCTCAACTTAGATACTCCTCTTAAATGCATTCCATACAGTATTTGGAATGGTCTTTTTCCAGTGCTCCTGTTTGGTGAGTCATTGTATGCAAATTTGGCTTGTGGAAGAATCTGATACCACTAATTATGATGCTCAATGACCAAAATCCTCAATAAGTTTCCCAAAATTTTGTTCACCACCTCATTCTGGCCATTTGTCTGAGGGTGATAAGCTGAGATGAAGGACAAATCTGTCCCCAACTTCTTCCATAGTTTTCTCCAGAAATGACCAACGAATTTGGTGTCTCTGTCTGAGACAATGCTTTTGGGTAATCCATGAAGTCAAACAACTTCCTTGAAAAATAAATTTGCAACATGTGTTGCATCACTATTCTTTTGGCATGGGATAAAGTGTGCCATTTTTGAAAATCTATCCACCACCACAAATATGGAATCACATCCTTTTTGTGTTCTTGGTAGTCAAAATACAAAATCCATGCTTATTGCATCCCAAGGCCTCTCTGGTATTGGAAATGGTTGATACAATCCAGTGTTCTATCTTTTTCCTTTTGCATGTTGGCAGATTCTACATCTGTTTACAAACTTTATCACTTTGGTCCTCATACTTGGCGAATAATATGAACTGCTCAACTGTGAAAATGTTTTATCATGGCCGAAATGTCCAGCCAATCCTCCACTATGTTTTTCCTTCAAAAGGTTATCCCTCATTTATAATTTTGGTATGCACAACTAATTTCGCTTGAAAAACAATCCATCTTGAACCATATACTCTGTCCACTGGATTATGTCTTTTAGTACAAGATTTGCACATGCTTCATATGCTTCCTTGAAATCTGGATCATCACTGTAAATTTCCTTAATGTGTTCAAACCATAAGGTCTTCACTTGAAACTCCCGCAGAATCAAACATCTCCTGCTTAATACATCAACGACTTTTTTATCATTTCCAGAAATATGTTTTATGACAAAAGTAAAATTCTGCATAAACTCAATCCACTTTGCATGTCTTTGATTCAATTTTTCCTGTCTAGTTATGAATTGTAAAGCCTGGTTATTGCTATACAAGACAAATTCCTTTGGAACAAGGTAGTGCCTCCATTTCTTCAAGGCTTGAATTATGGCATAAAACTCTTTATCATATGTGGAGTACTTTCTCTTAGTCTCATTCAAATTCTCATTGAAATATGCAACATGCCTATTATATTGGCTCAAAACTACTCCAATTGCAACTCCACTTGCATCACACCTTACTTGAAATGTCTTCCCGAAATTTGGAAAGACCAGAATTGGTCATTCTGTTATCTTCTCCTTCAATATATTGAAGCTCCTCTCAGAATCTTCTGTCCATTTAAAATACTTGTGTCTCTTCTTCACTGTGTCCATCATTGGTGCACAAATTCCACTAAAATCTCTAATGAACTTCCTATAGAAACTCGCTAATCCATGGAAGCTTCTTACTTCAAACATACTCCTTGGTGATGGCCATTCTTTGATTGATTTCACCTTCTCTAGATCCATCTTCAATTCATTTTAAGAGATCACAAAACCCAAGTAAATGAGTTTTGTGTTCATAAAAGAGGATTTCTTCATATTTATCAACAACTTCTCCCACTATAGTGTCCTCATCACTAATGTCAGATGTCTAAAATTCTCTTCTTTAGTTTTTCTAAAGACCAATATATCATCCAGATACATAATCAAAAACTTACCAATGAAATCCTTCAATACTTTATTTGTTAGTCTCATAAAAGTACTTGGGGCATTTGTTAAGACAAATGGCATAACAAGCCACTCATACAACCCTTCATTTGTCTTAAAGTTTGTTTTCCACTCATCACCTTCTCTCATTCTTATATGGTGATATCCACTTTTCAAATCTATCTTAGAAAATAAATTTGCTCCACTTAAACAATCCATTAAGTCATCCATTCTTGGAAAATTAAATCTATACCTAATGGTGATCTTGTTTATGGATCTCGAGTCTATACACATTCTCCATCCTCCATCCTTCTTTGGACTCAACACAATTGGTACTGCACATGGACTAATTCTCTGACCAAACCCTTGTCTAATAATTCTTGGAATTGTTTCCTTACCTGCTCATTCTCTTGAGGTGTCAATCTATATGTTTCTTTGTTCAACAGACTTGTTCCTGGTATGAAATGAATATGATGGATGATACTTCTAATGGGTGGAAATGAGTTAGGCAACTCATCCACTACTATGTCAACAAAATTATCCAACAACTCTTGAACTTCTTCAGGTAAATTGTCCATAGAATTACTTGTAAGGACAACTTTGGGTTTCCTCACCACAACAAAGTGCATCTCCTGTTCCTTCTTGACTTCACTTAGTAGTTCCTTCCCACTCATGAGAATTATTCTTTTGCTAGCTTCTTCCTTTACTTTATTATCCTCTATTAACAACAACATGTGTGTTATACCATTCTTTTCCAAAGTATAAGTATTTTTTCTCCCATCATGAATGAAATTTCTGTCAAACTGCCATGGTCTTCCCCAAAAAACATGACATACATCCATGGGGATCACATAACAAAGAATTTCATCTCTATATCCTCCTATTTTAAATTCAACAAGGCATTTCTTAGTGACCATTACCTGGTGTCCTTTCTGCAACCATGAGACTTTATATGGCTTCAGATGTGAAATTGTTTCCATCTCCAATTTCTCCACCATCTCCGTGGATACCAAGTTATCAGTGCTCCCACTATCAATTATCACCTTGCATTCTCTCTCTTTAGTCTTGCAAGCTATCCTGAACAAACTGTTCCTCTGCACTGGTTTTTCAACTTCTGGTTTTGGCTTCAAGAGAACCTTCCTCAACATCAGAGATCTTCCATCTTCTTCTCCCTCTACTTCAACATTCAGCTTCTGAGATTCTGAAATGTGAGCTGAACCTCCTTCTTTATTTCTCTCAGGACATTCCCAAGACATGTGTCCCAGCTTTCCATAGACATAACATCTTATCTCTCCTCCTCTGCCTCTTCCTCTTCCTCTAAAAGAACTTCTTCCACCACTTTGTCTCCCTCATGAACTTCCTCCTCTTTCTGAGTGACTATGTGGTTTCTCAGTCTTGTTTTTGGTTTTTTGTGCCTTGTCATGGACAAATCCCTTGCCTTTGTTTGGGCTTCTACCTCTTCCTCACTGGATTTGTTTTCTTGCACACTTCTCCTTGAATTTCAGTGCAATATGATAAACATCCTCTACTATTCGTACCGACATCATGCTAATGTCATCTTGGATTTCATATCTCAAGCCATTTATATATCTGGAAAAATTTTCTTCATCTTTCTCTCTTTGTCCAGTCCTAATGTTTAGCTTGTAGAGGTCCTCTATGTACTCTTTCACTATCATACCCTTCTGTCTTAGGTTCTACAACTTCCTGAAAAAATTTATCTGATAATATTTGGGTATGAATTTAGCCTTCATCTTGGTACCATTCTGTCCCAATTATTTATCTTCTATTTTCCTTTTATTCTCCTCTCAGCCTACAGTTCATCCCACCATAGTGTTGCATGTCCTTTCAACCCAGTGACATCATGTCTCACCTTCTTCTCCTCACCAACATCTTCATAGTCGAAATATTTGTCCATGGATCTTATCCAATCCAACAGCTCTTCAACATCCAAATTGCCTTCATACATTGGGATTCATATCTTGGCTCTAGCTCCCAATTTAACAACTTCTCTTATTAAGAGTTATTTGACAACATTTTCACCTGCATCTTCTTCAAATTCTATTTCTTCACTTTTTTCCTCACTGATGTCCCCAAAATCAAGTGCTCTCCTTTGCGCTGCTTCCATTGCCTATAGTATTGCATGAATCTCTCTCATTTCTCTTTCTACAGCATGATTGGCTATAGGATCCACACATATCCTCAGTGGCATTGTGCTAACTGTTTCTCACACACAGAGTACAAATTCGATCTCTCTTTTTCTACCCGAAAACAAATTCAGGCTCTGATACCACTTGATGTAGGCCCTGTACTCTCCCTTGGGGCTACGCGACCTCCTGGTCAAGGATCTTTGATTCTTCGAGCCAAATCAGATCTCTGAAACTTTGATGGTCTCACTTTTTAATTAAACACATTCCCTTTCAGTTTTTGTTGTAGGTCCTATGATACCCACAACTTCTGACTTCGCGCTCCCAAAATATCAAGTTTCAGGCACTAGATCCTTTTCCATTAGCCCCTTCCTACATGTGACCTCACCGATGATCTCACATAAGCACGTGATTGCGGGGTGGCCAAGAGTGGTTTGAGGCCAAACTTTTTTTCTCCCTGCAATTCACTACCTGTTGCCATGTATCCCTTTGGAAATATTGTGGTTTCAATTACGACCCACTCTAATATTTTTAAAGTTTGATCAATTTCTATCCCCACTATTAAGCATGGCCGTCGATCTTATGACCTCAAGTAATGCCTCTTGATCGATGAATAAGGTCTTTCTTCTTTTCTTCCTTGTTAAACTTTTAGTCAATTACCCTTTCAAATCAACGGTAGTGATTTGTTTCAGCAATTTGGGATTCGAGAGTTTCAACCTCTCTACCTTCACTTTTCCCCGAAGTACTTTCACCCAGAGTTCACGATATATCAATGCATGTCTCCCACAGATTGACGACTGTGATTAACTTTAGCTATTCAGCCTTTGGGAGTTTCAAAATCTCCGCACTTTCTTCCTCCCGAAGTACTTCCACCCGAAGTCGACGATTTGTCGATGCGTGTCCCTCATAGATCGACGACCACAAGTCACTTCAACTATTCGGCCTTAGAGAGTTTCAACTCTCCACCTTCGATTTCTCCTAGATAACTTCCACCCGAAGTCGACAATCTGTCGACGCCTGTCTCTCGCAGATAGAAAACCACAAGTCACTTCATCTCTTTGGGACTTCAGCAGTTTGTCACGCTCCTCTCTTGGAATCCTCCGAAATGAAATTTCCCAAAATCTCATATCTGTCACCATGTGTCTCTTTGGATGATGGATGGTCCCTGGCCTATTCAGGATTTTGGTGAATATTTTCTCCTATGTGTGTGTAGAGACTTAAAACTCATGCGCTTTTGTCCAGATCCAATGGTCTGGAATGATCTCGATCCCTCTTGGATGGATCTCAGTCGATGACTAGTGAAACCTTCAAGACTTCACTCCCTTTGAATATTTCTCCACTCTATCTCTATTGATCTTCACTTCTCGAACCCTTTGACTCCTCAAAGGGTTACTTCAACACTTATTCGAGATTCCAATCTATGCACCCTTGCAACAGATTCTTGTGGGCAACTGTGCATGCCTTGCAACAGTCCCTTTTCACTCTTTGCAATCAAAGTTTCACACTACCCCTTCTGACCTTCTGAGTCGAAAAAGACTCCATCAATGAATTCCTTGCAGACTATATGCACACCTTACATAAAATCAATGAAGAGAAATGATTTTAAACTTATTACAACACTTCACAGTATCATATGTTCAACAACATAACTCATTCATTCGTAAAACCATAAAACAACATGGAAACTGTCAACAATAGTGACACCATGCATTGGATCAATTTTCCTCTGTTATATTCATTCAAAATGTAAATGGCTACAACTATGATAAAACAATAACT
>JASDQU010374891.1:46512-80132 GCA_032191745.1 Picea mariana | reverse complement strand
TTTATGAATACAACCATGAACCTGTAATATAGATTTTTCACATGAAAATAAACTCTTGGTTCTCTCTTTATCCTTATTTTCTCCATGAGACCACTTGTCTAACAATATTTTTTCAAATTCTCCATTGGAGAGTGTCATCATCTCCTTATAATCAAGCGATTTCCACCAAATGGCATCATCACCTTGCAATTTGAGATCTACCCAATGGGACCAATTCTCTTCCCATGATGGCTTTCTTTCTTTAATGAATGATTCAATACTAGGTCCATCACATTTCCCTGTAAAATACATCTTACTATGAAAAACTCCAAAAAATAGAACAATAAGTTACGACAGAAAATCACGGCTTTTTCTGGAAAACCCTGAAAAACAGTTGAATTTAAAATACTCATAACTTTACTTCCCGAACTCCGTTTCGGCTGATTGTTTTTTTGAAATTGAGTATTTTTCTGAGAGGAATTCAAATACCCAATTTTTTTTATCAAAATTCATCTCGTAAAGCTTCATATCTGAACCTGAAGTGCGCTGCCCTCTTTTTCTTCCCTAGAAAAAATTCTGCAAAAAGAGAAAACAAATCTTCCCTTCTTTGGCCAAGGAAAGTGCTCTGATACCAATTGTTAAGAACCAAAGACTGAATACAAAAACACCACAACTTTATTATAGAAATATAGAAAACCCTTGAGGTAGGGTAACACCATATATTAATCCTTATGGAAGGATAAAACTCCTTAAGAAATCCTTGCTTGTACAATCACAATATTCTTCACTATGTTTCATTACATTGCCTACACTTCTTTATATAGCTCTCCCTATCTCATAGGAACCTTCTAGAGAGCCTTCTCACATTTATTACATCCAACTACCATAGTGGGCCTTTATTAATATAGTGGACATAGTCCACCTTACATTGAATGACCNATAACTACATTCCCATTGGGTACCTCCCTAGGTACCCCATATTACCTCCCTAGGTATACTACACAAGTTGGCTAGGAAATATCTCAACTGGGGACTCCATGCGTTTCGACTATACAAGGGTGCTCACAACAACATCCTCACATGCTCATTTGGGTAATTTATTAATAGAGTTCACTTACAAGTGTAAAATCCTAATTCTCCATGCACTTTCTAGCTTCAACAAGCTGTATTCCATACCCACTATGGTTGTCTCTCCTTATTCCAACACCTCACTCTTTTCCCCTCCCTTTTACCCAACTATAAAAACTACCCTTCCCCTATACTTGAATTTCCTTTTCTTCTTCCATGAATGCTCAACTCTCACACTTCCAAAATATGATTTTACACTAGAAAACTATCATAGGAAATGAATCCCTTTACAACTATCCCAATAAACCAACACTCTCCCCCCTGAACCGACAATACACCAAGAATTGGATCCCCTTCTCTACTAGACAGTCCCCCAGGCTATAACAATTACCTTCCAATGCTCCAACACTGGTTGGTCAGGGAATTTCATTGTTAGGACTCCAATGATTCTTAGTTGTTAGGACATGTTCAACCATCAACCCAATTACCTACAAGGTTCATAATAATTTATATGGTTGTGCTTCCTTTGATAATGCATCTGCAAACATGTTTTATTCATGAAAATTATGAGTGAAAGTAATTTGTTCAAATATGGAAGAAACCTCCTTTATTTGTCTTGCCAAGTCCTTCAAATAAATACAATGAATATGAATTTCATCATTCATTCATTTAAAAACCAAATAAGAGTCCCCAAATGTCTAGTAAGTTTCATGATATCTTTCTACCTTGCAATTTTTAATAAGATTTGGAGAGCATTCAATTGTGAAAAATTGTTTGTTCCAATACACAGGCTAGCCTTGAATTTGATCAATTCCACCTCTAAGATATATAAACCTCTGCCACCATTGCTCATATCATTTGGACCTTGCCTTGCTCCCTGAAAGAAACCCCAAGGAGAATATTTGTCAACAAATAAATCTCATATCAATCAAGTTTGTTTTACTTTTGGAGACACTTTGCATCCCATATAGAGACCACAATTATAACTGTAAATATGGAGAGAAGGGATTTTCTTTCCTTAAAAAACCTAAGGATTTCTAAAGAACCATATGGGAGTACATAATAAAATAAAAATTCAATTAATAAAATAATTCTAACTAATATTACATAATTGATAATTTACTAAGGGCAGAGGATCTAAATCTGCCATGTCCATTTTTTTGATGTGTTAAAACAATCCACTCCTCACTCAACCTTCTCACTTGTGATCTCTTCTTCCTCTTTTAATTTATTGAGTAGGCCTTTCCACACATCTTTATCAACCTATATTGATATTATGCTCTTTTTTCTTTCCAGCATAGAATTTTTCTTTACTATTCCCCTAAATTTTCTCAGAACCATAAAAAATGAAGAAAACTATAAAAGTCAATGAAGAGACATAATGAATTAAAATAGGTAAACTAAGACTACAAAAATGAGTGTAGAAAAGGAAGAGTAATTCAAATTTCACATGATGTGCAATCTCCTCCTCTTCACAGCTTCTGTCATTCTCTTCATTCCCATTTGTCATTAAATTGTATGGTTGGTACCTTTCATGAACATGTCACAATGCATTTTGATTATTTTAAGTAATAATATCATCCTAATGTTTGTGTTATAATTTGAAAAACTCCCTAAAGACAATATCTAATATCTTTGTATGGAAACATTTTTCCTTTCCACACTCTAGAACCTTTCCTTTCCAATTAACTTGTAGAGGTTCATTTTGACTTGATTCATGAACTATATCTTCCCCTTATATAGATATTTGCATCAGTTCATATTCGTCTCAACATCATGTGCTCATACATTAATATGCACATCATGGAAAAACCAAGTACAATGGAAAATGTTATTTATTGAATTCGATTCAAACATAAATGTACTCTCTATAATTAATTGAAAAATTCAAGATAAATCTTACCTCCAATATGCATAAAGTTTGCATCAGTTTATATTCGTCTCAACATCATGTGCTCATACATTAATATGCACATCATGGAAAAACCAAGTACAATGGAAAATGTTATTTATTGAATTCGATTCAAACATAAATGTACTCTCTATAATTAATTGAAAAATTCAAGATAAATCTTACCTCCAATATGCATAAAGCGACTTCGGAAGAGATTCATTGAACTGAATCCATTCTAAAAAATGAAATCCTCCCTTATAAACAATTTCTTTGGTTTTGTTAATCCCTTTAGAAACTTTCCAATTTTTTTCATTTTCATTAAACCTTTATGCAACAAGAAAAAATAATATTATTTGTAGAGATTAGAATTATAAATCCAAGTTTTTAAAAATAAATACATATATTTCAATATTATATACAATTCATAATGTATGTAATTATTACTCACTTGTAAAGGTACATATTGATCTTTTGATTTTTTCTACCTCTTTCGTGAGCCTTCCTCCTATGTTCTCCTTCATTCAACATCATCTCTCGATCTTTTTTGTTATAATCCATATTTGTAGTGATAACAATCTAATAGAAGAATGATGAATACAAGTAATATAGGGATAAGAAAGATGAGGGAAAGAGAGAATTGGGAGATAAGGAAGGTGTTGTTGACCAAAAAATCTGCTTTGGGCTCAACAGGATGTTTACCACTTTTATTCCCCCACAAGTTGACATGAGGGTTTCTCTTGGAAACTTCTTATGTTATGGTTCTAGTCAAATACAGTGGTAGGGGTCATAGTCAACACGAAACTTACCCTTGAAAGAGTATCAATGGGCTGCTTATAGATTTTTTTCTGAGCACCATAGTGACTTACCAGACACTATAAAAGTATATGGCAACAATTTCAAGTCACTTCGTATCATGTCAAGTCAGTTGTAGGGTGTCAGATTCAGTTGGATCAGTGCTTCAGTATCAGTTTGAGGGATAGTAGGGCCACAAAGATTCAAATTCATGATTTTTCATAGCCTACTATTACTTATTGGACAATGATATAATGGCCATTAATACCCTTATGTCCATTGACACCTTGATGGCACCCAAGTGGAATCATCTTGGCCTTGTCTAGATTTCCTTGGGATCATGCTCTATTCCCCTAGGGGGAGGCCCTCTCGGGATTATTTTTGAGTCTGAAACCCTATCACATCAGAATTCCCTATGTCAAGGATGCTTAGTTCAAATTTCATAAGATGAGGACACAGTTTGCAAAAAATTCAAAGTTGGCCCCATTCGCTTGTCATTACACGGGTCCCACGAGGACATGGATTTATAGATAAAATAAAATGAAATATGTTCATTATGTGGAAGATACAATGATTTAATACTATATGGATCAATATAATATTTCCAATGGGATATCATGAGCCTGGTTTTGATCCTCGGTTGAGGAGAACGAACCTTCACAAATTTGTGACTAGTTTCATGGACCAGATTGGTAGCAGCGGTTCAGGGTTAAAAATTTGTTGTTGAAAGCCTCCGATTCAGAAAATCAAGAATCTCATGCCGTATTAGACTCAAATAACTTTATAAATGACACCTTATTTTCCTCAATCCGAACATTGGATGACCCAGTTAGGGCTCTCTCAAGTCTCTGAACTATTTTAGGCAGGACGATTTTATAAACTAGCATAACAGAGTTTCAGGGCATCTAAAACAATGGTTAACGACCTCATCTGAAATTCATGAACACCTCATCGAAGTAATCATAGACACCTTTCCAATGATACTTCTCTGTAACATCTCACTCTTTTGAGCACACTTTTATTGACTTATTTTTTGAGGACACTTGCGTGCAAGTGATCCGGTTATGGTACATTGTGATTTTATTCCGATTATGAGTTATACATGATGATGATGATGTGTTGTGACTTATTATTATTGATGTATATATATTGACAGATTCTATTGACGAGTTTTCCTGAGTATGCAAGACACATGATAGGTTGTGGATGCTGATGGCATCAATGGACTTCCCTAGATTCCAGATTGAGCCAGGGAGTGGATTGTATTTTGATTGAGTATTTCATTTACGCACTTGTGACATAAGATTGATTATAATATGATTTATGTATATGGATTATTTAGATAGGTTTTATCAGTGGATGCAGGCTTGACGATGCTTGCTAATCTGACTCACATAAGGAGTAGAGGGACCATGCACATAAAACATACATTTGAGGGAGATACGTGGCAACATCCCTGTCACAATCTACTATCACTCTCACTGTGTTCTGAACTGTAGTTTAACGACTACCTATTTTGAGAGGTCCACGATGTTGTGAGGGCGAACTAAGATAGTCGCTCACGAAGATTCTAAGGGGCGCACAATAAGGCGAAGTCCTTATTCCTTAAAAACACTTAGTCTCTCACAAGGTTGATCGAGTGGAGTGTTGACTCCAAAGGTCGGACAAGCTTCCAAAACTAGTCAAAGGTGAGTGGTACCCTTGGATCACAGAGGTGTGTCTTGAAGGGAACTTTGCGTAATAAAAACTTGAGTCAATAAATCTAGGTGGCCTAGAAAACATTTAAATAATTAGACCTTGTTGGATTAACGTAATTAATTAAAACAATGAATTTATTAATTATAAAGCCCAATAAAATCCTAAGCCTAATTCTAAGTTTAATTAGGGGACTAAATAAAAATGTTAGATAAATTAAAAGAATTGAGATAAATCAATTTCTAGGAAAAAGTGAGAAAATTAAAGGTTGAATAAAATGCACTTGTGTGCATGAAAATAATAAAAGAGATTTTAAAAATAGAAAGAAATAAAATATGAGAGAATAAGTGTACACATTGAATAGTATCTAGAGTCAATCTACCACTAGTCTAACAAGAAGAAGACTCTTAATCCAACTCTAACTAAGATCTAGTTAGGAGACACTCGTTAAATGAGAATTTGGAGAACAAAGGGACAACTAAGAGAGAAAATATGAACACATTGAGAAATGTGAGAGAAAAATATTTTTTAAATAAAATAAAATGGGTAATTACTTGGAGAGAGTGTGACAATTGTGTGGGTGAATAATCCTAATTAAATTAATTAAAAAGTTAATTAATTGTGCACGTGGACATGTGTCAGTGAGGAAATTTATATAAAACAAATGGGGTGGAAGGGAATGGGACTCACTTATTCTTGGGAAGGTTATGCTGCCAAAATTATTGTGGACTGTGTTTTACTTGTGAGAGTTGGGATACCAAGCTTGAAGAAGGAGTGGAATCTCTTCCTTGCGAGACAATCTTGGAGCTATTGCATTCTGGTTTTTGTTTTGTGTGTGGCCCCTTGCATCTCAGGGGGCTAAGGGGGAAGAAGAGTACCCCTAGCGTTTAGCTGGGAGGTACTGATGAGGTCACTCGATTAGCAGGAAAGAAGGCAAATGCTGTGAAACTACATCCACTGGGAGCTCGACTACTTCATAACCGTTGATCATGTTTTCTTTAATTGTAGTTGTTCAAGGATTGAATGTATCTCTGTATAATAGAATACATGGTAGGATTGTTAAATTCATGTTATTCCATANTCTTGAAGAACAAAAATATATTATGTGAATATATAATTCCCGTGAGTATCTTGGAACAACAAAACTATTATTTTGTTCGTAGACCAAAATTAGAGGTGAGGTAAACGTTCTGAGTCGTTTGAACGAGTATTTGTTTGTTATCCTTAATCAAAGTTTATACTATATACTGAATTCTGAGAAATTTCGTCATCTCCAAGAAAACTATTTGCGAAATTTAAAATTTTTGTTCTGTATAGTTGAGTTGAATTAATTGTTGAGTTGAAGGGAAAAAAAAAAAAAAAAACTATGGATGTATTTCTTATTCTTAAGAGTTGAGTTAAATTAATTGTATAGTTAATATTTTTAAATAAATTAATGATATGTTATCAATAATGTTCTAATAAATTATGTTACTTATCTTATCACACCTTGGTATGGGAGATGGACAAACAATAATACTGATCTCATGGACTTTAAATTGATTACTATTGATTTTAACTTCATAATGGTTTGGCCGAGTTGGATTGTCGTATCAATGGGTTAGTTACCACTTATTAGTTTAGATCGGAATAAATTCCTAAGATATTCGTGGCAATAGAAACTGATTACTAAGGCACATCTTATCTAATTAGATGCAAGAGAAGGTCATATAATTGTCACAAGAAATTGTAATGGAAAATGTTATATGTGTTCTCTTGTCCTTGTATTAAAACATTTATAAAATGCATCTTAAATCTAAGTTGATTAAGGGATCACTAATAAATAAGTAGTTAGCAGTATTAAAAATTTGAGAGGAAGTCGAGAGAATTAATTCAAGTCATAATCTTTTCTCATGTTTAAAATTATTCTTAAGATTGAGAATTTAATTAGTTCTGTGTACTACACTTATTTCTTCCAATTGAAAGAAAGTAAAGGACTTAATCCTTGTGGATTGATTGTATATCAATGGGTATAGTTGTAGTAATTTACTCAAATTATGTAATTCCTAATGTCGTAGGGTATATATATAGTAATCACTTGTAAACCTTGTTAGGAACTTATTTTGAATGATTGATAAAATTAATAGCTATTATAATTCATAAATTGATATAATAATATCATTAAAAACTTTTATAATTAAATTATCATGCTAGAAATCGCAAGTTTGTCTTGATGAAAATGCTCTTGGCCTTGATGTAAAGTTCCATAATTGACAAAAAAAAAAAGAGAGTCTGTCATAAAAATTGTACCTTAAGTTAGCATAAGCTCTTTTTTTTATAGGTCCAATTATGCATATGTTCATATGATTACTCTACTTCATTACTTCTTATCTAGTAGATGTCAAAGGGACATTATAGTATCATTGATGTTTTAGTCATGAATTTCGATGTAGGATTGTAGTTAAGGGAACTAGATATCTCCTTGTTCTTCAGAACAGTCACCAGTCCTGAGACCTTAAATGATCAAAATCAATTGGATGAATCCTGGACTTGAGCGTTGATTATGTGTCTTGGAGGTCCTAACATTGAAGGATAGGTTGGGGGGTAGGTACCTTGTTATCTTTATGTGATTTGGTAGATCTCGAAAATAGTGATGTTGTATTGGGATTCTTGTTGTGTAGTGATGAAATGATATTTGAATGTGTAATTATTAATGTATGTCATTGTCGCATCTCACTTTTCCTAACAATTGTTTTAATTTTTTTTTCCTCTACTTTGCTCACTTATTTTGATGTTGTAACGAAGGGGTCGTTACATATGGTATCAGAGCGGGTTCAACCCTGCGACATTGGAACGTTATGCCTTCCACTGTGTTAAACAAATGATTAAAATTATATTGCTAATTAAATTTTGAAATTGTACATGCATGTAATCATGGTTAGAGGACGCAGGGGAAGTAGACGATGTGGTGCTGGAGGAAGAGGTGTGACACCTCCGATAGTATCCATGCCAGAAGGGTCTAACCCCCAGGGAGATGAGCAGATTACTGAGCAGGAGTAGGTTGCTATGGGAGATGTGGTAGGTATGATGAGATCCTTCCAAAGGATGTCATAGGCATTGATTAACTGCCTGGATCGAGATGAGGGCAGAGCGTCTGTACCCAAAGAGGGTTCATAGCATGCTCTAGTTGGTAGTAGTAGTATACACAAAAAACTTGAGAAGGTGAAGTTTCCCGAGTTCATGGGTGCCACAGACGGCTCAACAGTCGAGGCATGGTTGGAGAATATGGCGATGTTCTTTGCACTTCGTGATTACACCTCCAACATGAAGGTCCGCATGGAGGTATTTCGACTGAAGGGGAGTGCTCTTCTATGGTGGAAGACGCTCCTACATGGCTCATCCGGGAGTCACGAAGATGAAGGAAAACCTTAAGCCTTTATTCTTCTAGAAGGGAATGAAAGCAGACATAGTTAGTTACGTGGCGAGATGTCTAGAATGTTAGCAAGTGAAGGATGAACATAGACATCCAAAAGGATTGTTATCGGCACACGTTATTCTAGAATCGAAATGGGAGGTCATTTTGATGGACTTTATCGTTGGATTTCCATTGACGATAAGGAGACACGATTTGATTTTTGTGATTGTTGACACTCTGACGAAGAGTGCACACTTTATTCCAATGCATACAACGTATTAGGCGCCGGATATAGCTAGAGTATATGTCAGCAAGATTGTGAGGTTGTTGAAATATTGTAACTGCAAAGAGTATTCTATTTATTATTGAGTCATTATTGATTAGATCAATCCCCTTTTGCGGATTGATCATGTCGGGATATGTAAATGACCAAATCCCCTTTTGCAGATTGGTCAAACCCTAATTATATCATGAAAATTAAGAAGTCGGACCTAGGCCTAATTAAAGTGGTTTTAACCACTAAGTGAAGAAGTTGGCCCTACCCAGTGAAGGGACACCTCCCTAGTGCCTGCCAACTAATATAAATCAGAGAGGCTAGCGCCTCATTCATCCACTCACTCATTTCCACTCAACAAGTATGCAAGTTTGGAGATAGCTGCAGTTGGGAGAAGAAGGAAGAGAGAGGCACATTACTCAGTGTTGGATATTCTCTAGTGTTTTGGTTTATTGTCTTGGCATTGTCTTGGCTATCTATATTAAGGAAGTTTTTGCTGGGTTTTCTCCCCCATGAGGGTTTCCCAGGATAAATGATGTGTATCTTGTGATTGTGTTTCTCTCAATGATCCTACCTATGCTATTGTTATGTAGTAAATTGAAAAGAAACTTAATAACTGCCCTAAAATTAACATGGTATCAGAGCTAAGCTGAAGAGAGCACCTTTCACTGGATAAGTGAAAAACGTCACTGTTGTCGTACAAGAAAATTAGGGCTTTTTATTGGAAGAGAATTTCAGCCTAAAATTCATTAAGGAAGTGCGCCCTATTCTAGTGAACTCATTGGAAGCTTGAGCACACTTTTCCAGTGGACAAAACTCCCGAAAAGTGAAACCCTAGTTTTCACTGGTACTAGAAAACCAGAAAACCAGGAAACTAGAACCAGTACTAGAAGTACCACTCTAGAGTTGCACAAGCTCAATTTCAAGGGGTAAAAGTTGGATTTTCAGAAAACTGGTTGCACCAGGTTACTAGCCTCATCCAAGCGCACCTCCTGGTAAGTTTAGATCTAAATTTTGAGCACTTTCATGTTTTGGTCATTTCCAAGCTTCAGGTCAAGATGTCTGCAAGAACCAAGCTTGTGACAAGTTAGAAGGCGTGGATAAATTCCATGCTTGGAAGTATAGGATTGCACTCATTCTTGAAGAGAATGACCTAGCAAGATTCATTGAAGAAAATGTACCAGAACCCGCATATGCTACAACTAAAGCAAAGTACCAGAAGGACATGGTTAGGGCCAAAATAATCATTGCAGAATTGATCAAAGATCACTTGATCCCTCAAGTGAAATCTAAATATACCCCAAAATAAATGTTTGATTCCCTAACCAGATTGTATAAAGGAAGAAACATTAACCTAAAGATGAACTTGAGAACTCAACTCAAGAATACAAAGATGCAGGAAGGAGAAACAATTCATGAATATTTCTCTAGAATCTCTCAATTCAAGGAACATCTAGGAGAAATTGGAGATACCCTAGATGAAGATGAACTCATAATGTCAGCTCTTAATGGTCTCACAAGACCTTGGGATGCAATCATTCAAACCATTTGTGCTAGAAAGGAAAAACTACAATTTGACAGTCTTTGGGAAGAATGTGTTCAAGAAGAAGCAAGAGTAGCTAACTAGGAATAAATACTATTAAGGGATGATGATCAAGCTCTAGATACTCATACTAAAGGAGGAAATATAAGGCCTCACTTCAAGAAAGAGACCCACCCACATAAGGAGTCTCACTCCCCAAATAAATTCATCCATAAAGAATCTCACCCTCCAAGGAGATTCCATAAGTTTTAGAAAGGTCAAAAAAGAGAAAAGTATTTCTCATCCTACCAATGTTACCATTGTGAAAAGATGGTACATCTTGCTANGTCTTAATCTCTGCCCTCTTAGGATCAGTGTCACCTGGTGATGATATGTGGCTCATATATAGTGGTGATTCCAATCACATGACAGGTTAGAGAGACATTCTCTCTATCCTTAGAGAAAATAACTTTCCCCAGAAAGTTACACTTGGAGATGATTACTAGTACCCCATCAAAGGAGTAGGAGAGTCCAATTATAAACTTGATTCATGGACCCCAATGAAGATGAAGGATGTACTATATGTACCAGGTTTGATGAATAACTTTCTTTCTATCTCAGCCTTAGATAATAAAGGCTTCAAGGTTGCATTTACACATGGTCAAGTCCTCATGTGGCCTAAAGGAAAACCCATAGAAGATGCAATTGTTATTGGAACAGAAGAAGGTGGCCTGTATAAATTAAAAGATCACTCAGATGCAACCTTGATTCACTCCACTGGGAGTCCATGTGAAATTTGGCATAAAATACTATCTCACATCAACTACAAGGCCTTACCATATGTGACCAAGGCAGTTACGGGTCTACCATATTTCTAGGTTGATCATGAAGGTGTGTGCAAGGGATGTGCACAAGGAAATAACATCAACAATCCTTTCCCGAAGAGCGATAGTAAAGCAGAAGGAGTCTTGGAGCTCATCCACTCAAATGTATGTGGCCCCATGCCATCCACCTCTCTTAGTGGGTATGTATACTACGTATCATTTATTGATGACTATTCTCACAAGAATTGGGTTTACTTCTTGAAATCAAAAGATGAAGTGTTTTGGAAATTCAAGGAATTCAAAGCCTTGATAGAGAATCTTGCTGAAAGAAAAATCAAGATAATCAGGTTAGATAATGGAGGAGAATACACCTCAAAAGAGTTTGTAATATTTTGCAGAGATGTCGGGATTAAGAGGGAGATCTCCACTCCCTACAATCCTCAACAAAATGGTGTTACGAAAAGAAAGAACATAACTATAATGGAAGCAATGAATACTATGATATATGATCAAGATCTTCCAATGCACTTATGGGAAGAAGCGACATGAACAACAATGTATGTACAAAATAGAGTATCCCATAGTGCACTTGGGTTCAAAACCCCCAAAGAAATGTTCTCTGGAAAGAAGACATAAGTAAGCCATCTCAAAATATTTGGTTGTCCAGTGTTTGTACACATTTCGAAAGAAAATAGAACCAAGATGGACCCTTCATGAAAGAAGGGAATATTTGTTGGATACTGTGAGGTCTCTAAGGCCTTTAGAATTTACATCCCAGGTTACCATCATATTGAGATAAACATAGATGTAACCTTTGATGAAGATGCAACACTCAAGAAATCAAGGAGATGTCAGCTTGAAGAAGTATATGAAGAAGAACCTGTAGCTCCTAGAGTTGCAGAACTAGTAAGGGAAACCACAATTTCCCCCGATGATGAGATTCATGAAGATCATGATATAATAGAATCTCAAGAACCTCCCCAGATGACGATCTCTCACAAGAGAAAGCCAGATTGGGCAAGGGAACTTATTCAATATGGAGAGAAGTATGGTGCCCCTGAAGGAACCATGAGACAAGTTAAGAAACCTAAGCCATTCTCCAATTATATGGATTTGATGTGTGATCTCATAGAGAAGGAGCCTACTTACTTTGAAGAATCCATTCAAAAGAAATAATGGGCAGATGCCATGACATAAGAATACCAATCCATTATAAAGAATGATGTATGGGAAATAGTTCCCAGACCAAAGAGAAAATATATGGTATCCTCAAAATGGCTATACAAGATAAAACATGTTGTTGATGGAAGTATTGAGAAATATAAAGCAAGGTTTGTAGCTCGTGGATTTTCTAAAAAAGAAGGAATTGACTATGAAGAGATGTTTTCTCCTGTATCCAGATACACTTATATTAGAACCATCATATCCCTTGTAGTTAAGATGAAGTGGAAGTTACACTAGATGGATGTGAAAACAACCTTCTTGAATGGTCTCATTGAAGAAGAAGTGTATATAGAACAACCTCAAATATTTGAAGTTGAAAATATAAAGACACATGTCTGTAGGTTGAATAAGGCTCTATACGGATTGAAGCAAGCTCATAGAGATTGATATGGAAGAATTGACAGTTTCCTAACGAGCTTGGGCTTTACCAAGAGTAAAGTTGATTCTAACCTTTACTTCAAGGTTATGAATGATGAGCCTGTTATATTGTTGTTGTATGTGGATGACTTATTCTTAACTGGAGAACAAAAGATCATCACTGATTGTAAGAAGAAGCTCACTGTAGAATTTGAGATGAAAGACCTATGCCTAATGCACTATTTCTTAGGTCTTGAGGTTTGGAAGAGCCCAGAGAAGATCTTCCTTAACCAAGGAAAGTATGCAGTTGAAATAATGAAGAGGTTTGAAATGTTGGAGTGTAAATCCATGAATACACCCATGGAAAAAAAGTTGATACTTCGTCAGAATCGATTGATGCTATGCTATATAGACAAATCATTGGATCGTTGATGTATCTGATGAACACTAGGCTAGATATATGTTTTGTTGTGAACACCTTGAGTCAGTATCTAGTAGAGCCCAGAGTTGTTCACCTTGTTGCTGCAAAACATGTGATGAGATACCTTAAGGGTACGTTGGACTTTGGTCTCTGCTACAATGGAGATCAAGATTTCAGACTGATTAGTTATACCGATTCAGATTGGGTTGTAAGTGTTTCTAACAGAAAGAGAATTTCAGGATGTTGTTTCAGTCTGGGGTCAGCCATGACTTCATGGCAGAGTAGGAAGCAATCTAGTATTGCTCTCAGCACAACATAAGTAGAATACATTGCTGCATGTTCCTCTAGTTGTGAAGCCATATGGCTACGTAGGTTGTTGAGAGGTCTATTTGATCTGGATATGGAAGTAACTGTGATTCTATGTGATAACTAGAGCTGCATAAATATGACATAGAACCATGTGTTTCATGACAATTCAAAGCACATAGAAATCTGGTATCATTACATTCGTGATATGGTGCAGAGGGGAGCCATAAAGCTCCAATATGTTGGCACAAATGAGAAGGTTGTAGATATGTTGACCAAGCCTCTGTCTCGTGTAAAGTTTGAGCACTTTCGAGACAAGATTGGTATAGTACGAAAGGACCTCCCTCGAAATGGGGAGTGATGTTGATGATACTATGGTATTCTGACCAATAACAGGTAGCTTAGTTAGGATTTTATATCCTAGGGGATTGATCATTTCTGGACAGATCCCGAAGATTCGGAAAGGACGATCTGTCAGAGTACTTGTGCATGTATATGCTAGCTATGGTCAGTAGTGGTAGATCCATTAGGATTTTTATAATCCTATGAAATATTATGATTCCTGGGAAGATCTTGAAGGTCCGGTAAGGATGGTCTGTCAGAGTACCACGTGGTAGCTCTGTTAGGATTTTATATGCTAGGGAATCTTATGATTCCTAGGAAGATCCTTAGGGACTGTCAGAGTACCACAAAATGTTGTAACACCTGCCTCATTTTGTTTCCCCATGATGATGATGATGATGTTGTTTCTCCAACCTTTGTGCTGTGATGATGTTGTTGCTCCATCCTTTGTGTTGTGATGATGATGTTGTTGTTATTGATGTTATTGATGATGATGTATTAGTTTTATACTAAACCATGTTGATGCAGATGATGATGAAGCTACTCCAGGTCCATGCTGTGAATGACGATGAGAAAAAATTCCAATGATTTATAGATATGCCAGTCAGTGTTTTAGATGTTGTTGATGTTGTTGCCCTCTCTCTCTCCTGATGATGTTGTAGAATACCATTCTTGTTAAGGGGGAGTGTTGAAATATTGTAACTGCAAAGAGTATTCTATTTATTATTGAGTCATTATTGATTACATCAATCCCCTTTTGCAGATTGATCATGTAGGGCTTTGTAAATGACCAAATCCCCTTTTGCGGATTGGTAAAACCCTAATTATATCATGCAAATTAAGAAGTCGGCCCCAAGCCTAATTAAAGTGGTTTTAACCACTAAGTGAAGAAGTTGGCCCTGACCAGTGAAGAGACACCTCCCTAGCACATGCCAGCTAATATAAATAAGAGAGGCTAACACCTCATTCATTCACTCTCTCATTTCCACTCAAGAAGTTCGCAAGTTTGGAGACAACTGCAGTTGGGAGAAGAAGGAAGGGAGAGGCACATTGCTTAGTGTTGGATATTCTCTAGTGTTTTGGTTTATTGTATTGGAATTGTATTGGCTAACTATATTAAGGAAGTTTTCACGGGGTTTTATCCCCCATGAGGGTTTCCCAGGATAAATGTTGTGTATCTTGTGATTGTGTTTCTCCCAGTGATCCTACCTATGTTATTGTTATGTAGTAAATTGAAAAGAAACTTAATGGCTGCTCTAAAATTAACAGAGGTTACACGGTGTACCAAGAAGGATCATATCTAATCGAGGATCGGTGTTTACAGGACGATTTTGGACCAATTCCCAAGAGGCTTTGGGAACACAGTTGAATTTCAGTACAACGTATCACTCTGAGACAGACAAACAAACAGAGAGAACGAATCAGATTTTGGAGGATATGTTGCGTATGTATGTAATGGACCAACATAAACATTGGGAATATTTATTTCCACTAGTAGAGTTTGCATACAACAACTATCAGATTACGATTAAGATGGCACCGTTTGAGTTTCTCTACGGACGATAGTGTCAGACGCCATTGAGTTAGGATCGACTTAAGGACAGGGTCCTGGTAGGACCATAAGTGATTCAAGAAATGGAAGAACATATGCAATCGATAAGACAGATGATTAAAGAAGCACAAGATCGACATAAGAGTTATGCTGATGCGCATCGCGTTGACCGCAACTATGAAGTTGGCGACAAAGTTTTCTTGTAAGGAAAACCGCACAAAAGTTCTATCAAGTTTGGAAACAATGCTAAAATCTCTCCCAGCTTTGTGGGACCTTTCGAAGTTGTGGAAAGAAAAGGACCCATGGATTATCGACTAGCCTTGCCTAATTCTTTGAGGCATATGCACAATGTATTTCATGTATTTGTTTTGAGACATTATATTAGTGATCCTTATAGGTGTCGGACAAGGGTGATCTCATGGCAGAGACAATCCGCATTCTAGACCATCGCATTCGATGGCTACGACGTCGAATAGTCGATTAGGTCAAGGTCCAGTGGGACAATTATAGTTCACACTTGACTACCTGGGAGGACGCATATGTGATCAACGACGATTTGTTTTTTAACCATTGCTAGATATTAAACAGACCTTTAGATCTGATTGATAGGTATCATTCGGTCTAACACTCAATGAGTCTTCTTCTCTAACAAAGACTTTGGTAAGCATTGTGATCTCGTAATCCTTCCCGGTAGGTGGAACAACTGTGTTAATATCTTATGTTATTTAATGACTGCAGTTGTATTAATACCTGGAGAATCTAGGGTGGAAGGAAAAGTCTTGCTGCAGACTTAACCTTCGTAATTTCTGTGGGTTTTGTAGTGCATTGTATGGGATTTTTACTTTGTGTGTTAAGCTCCCAAGTGTAGACTAGTCGCTCTTGAGAGTGGTCGCATTTATGCCCATAATCTCGACTCCCTTTCAATTATTATAACTAGACTGGAGGAAGGAATCTAAGGAAAAATTTAAGCGAAATCAATGAATCCTTAAAAAATGATTTTCGACGTTAACCACTATTCAGATGCGCCATTAAAATACTAATTATCTCTCTATCTCATCACACACCTTGGTATGGGAGATACATGATCTCATCGACTTCAAATTGATTACTATTGATTTAACTTCATTATGGTTTGGCCGAGTCGGATCGTCGTATCAATGGGTTAGTTACCACTTATTAGTTTAGATCAGAATAAATTCCTAAAATATTTGTGACAATAACAATTGATTAGTAAGGCACATCTTATCTAATTAGATGTGAGAGAAGGTTATATAATTGTCACAATAAATTGTAATGGAAAATTTTATATGTGTTCTCTTGCCCTTGTATTAAAACATTTATAAAATGCAACTTAAATCTAAGTTGATTAAGGGATCACTAATAAATAATAAATAAGTAGTTAGCAGTTTTAAATTTTTTTGAGGAGGTTGAGAGAATTATTTTAAGTCATAGTCTTTTCTCATGTTTAAAATTATTCTTAAGATTGAGAAGTTAATTAGTTCTCTGTACTACACTTATTTCTTCCAATTGAAAGAAAATAAAGCACTTAATCCTTGTGGATTGATGGTATATCAATGGGAATGGGTATAGTTGTAGTAATTTACTCAAATTATGTTATTTTTGATGTTCTGCGAGATATATATATAAACCTTTTTAGAAACTTATCTTAAATGATTGATAAATTTAATAGATATTATAATTCATAAATTAATATATTAATATCATTAAAAACCCTTATAATTGAATTATCATGTAAGAAGTCTTGATGAAACTGCTCTTGACCTTGATGTAAAGTTTTATAATTGACAAAAAAAAAGAAGAAGAAGAAGAGAGAGTTTATCATATACATTTTTCCTTAAGTTAGCATAAGCTCTTTTTTTATAGGTCCAATTATGCATATGTTCATATGATTACTTTACTTCATTACTTCTTATCTAGTATATGTTGGAGGGACATTACAATATCATTGATATTTTAGTCATGAATTTTTATGTAGGATTGTGGTTAAGGGAACTAGATATTTCCTTGTTCTTTAGAACAATCGTCATTCTTGAGACTTTAAATGGTCAAAATCAATCGGATGAATCCTAGACTTGAGCGTTGATTGTGTGTCTTGGAGGTCCTAACCTTGCAGGATAGGATGGGGGGTAGGTACCTTATTATCTTTATGTGATTTGGTTGATCTCAAAAAATAATGATGTTGTATTGGGATTATTGTTGTGTAGTGATGAGATGAGATTTGAATGTGTAATTATTAATGTATGTCACTATCGCATATCACTTGTCCTAACAATTGTTTTAAAAAAAAATTCCTCTACTATGCTCACTTATTTTGATGTTGTAACGGAGGGGTCATTACATTCACTTGCCCTAATCAGATATCGTATGGCGATCTGGCACCTTTCGCAAGATTGGGTATTTGTGTGGTCCGTACAAGAAAATCAGGGTTTTTAGACTACAAAGGTCCCTGTCCAAATTTGGGGGCCTAGGTGGCATCATATCGATGAGTGATGACACATTATCGATGAGCTCGTCGAGACCTTTCCAACGACATTCTCTGCGTCCATTTCTGACTCCGTCTCATCCAACAACATTTTCAACCTCAACCAATAAAGCCCTGGTCAAAGTCAAAGTCAACCTTGACTGACACATTTCAAGAAAATTATAAAAAAAAAATAAGAAAAATTAAAAAATTGAGGGAAAAAGAAGGGCATGCCACGCAGCCTCTCCCATGCAAATTGGGAAATTAGAAAATTGGGAAAACACAAAACTCATGCACCCTCCCTCTAGGGTTCATTTCACATGTTTGTTGGAGGGGGAGGAGACTCGAGTTCTGCATCTTAGGTTTCCATGGCAGCAGGAGAAAGCCATGCAGTTTCCATCCCAAGCACAAGTACCTCCCATCAGTTCCATTTCTATGGCTAGGAAATAGATGGTTATTAAATTCATGGATGGATGCATTGTTTTCTGTGTGTGTGTGTGAAGACTCTCCTTTCCTCCATGGCTATTGGTTCATAATTCATTGTTTCTGGTTTGGTTGTTGGTTCAGATTTTAATTTTACTGGTTCATAGTTCAAGTACTGGTTATTCAATGTTTTACAATGTTGATTACATGGATTTGCAACCTAGGAATGACTCTGTGTGCTATTTTAATTGCAAATGTAAAATTTTCATATATGAGTATTAGTTGAAGTGGGGTTGAGGTTCATATTGTGATGGTTCAGATTTTAGTTGCTGGTTCAATGTTTATTTAGTTGTTTCACATGTCCATGGGTGCTAGTTTATGGATTGTATGTAAAGTTCCTGAGTGAAATTGCAAGGAAGAGGGGATTTGAACCCCTCTTTGGGACCAGGTCCAAGCCTCCAAGGAACCCAAAAACCCTCTTAATTTTTGAGTTTTGGTGTTGTTACAGGCCAATACATGTCATTTTGGAGGCAAGGGGTTTTGAAACCCTGACCTCCCTTCCTTTACTTAGTTAGAAAAAGATGAATTCAAGCAAATAATGAAAAGAAAAGGGGAAGGGGGTCGAATCCACTACCTCCCTTTTACACTTTATGAAAGTTTGTGACCCACTTTTTACATAAAAATTAAAAAAATGGGCAGAACCACCCATCAACCAACGTCCACGCATGCAGAAACAACAACATCACCACTTCCCTTGTCGACCTCCACTCCTAACCCCTGCTCGACTCGCCTTTGTCCACGACCAAGCCATTGCTGCCCATGCACACAGGTCACGCTTCCTCCATGGACTCGACCCCTTCTCCCTTCACCTCAACCGATCCACCAACCCATCAATCCTCCTCACCTTCCTCCAACCCCATCGCCATATTTCCACCCATCCACCTCTTTTCCCATTGGTCCGAGCAACTGCATACGTCCCACCTTGGCTCTCGACCTGCGCACAACCCGTGCCTCCCGTCGCCGCGAGCACCTAACTCTCCTCTTCCAAGGGCTCGATCTTTCTTCTGCAACCTCAAATATCTAGGGAAAGGAGCGGGGTGTCCACCCAGCCACTGCTTCCCCTCCTTCCACTCATCAACCACCACTGGATTTAAGCCCCCAGGTTGCAGTGGCTAGCCATACAAGCCTGCTCTTGAAGTTTACGGTCATATGGGTGACCTGGATCTCGACGGGGGTCAATGAATGAAAATAAATCCTTTTGGGGTGTGGTCGTATGGACTGGTCACCTGAGCATGGGGCTTATGACATGGTTAGTGGGTGGTCACATGGACTGTGCACATAACCTAGGGCTAGCGACAGGGGCTGACCTTTTGTAAAATTCGGTTATATGGGTGGCCAAGAGGCTTAAAGCCGGGGAGGTGCCAATTTTTGTCGTTTAAAAGGGTTTTGTTTGGGTCATATGGATGACCATGGCTAGGGAATAATGTTATAATAAGTTTTTTTTTAGTTTGTATTTAAATTTTTAAATAATTTTATTTTATTTTCAGTTTAATTATTTATTTTATATTTTAATTTTAATTTTAATTTTGATTATATATGTTTTATATATTTATATATAAATTACATATATATAATTAAAATATATAATAAATAATGAATTTAACTAATTTTTTTTTTTTATTTACTTTAGAACTATATATACAAAAATTAAATTTTGCCCCCCCTCCCCCAAGTCATCGGGTGAACTAATTCCATAAATTCATCATTCAGAGTCAGAACTTTGCCCACCAATAGTCAAAATGATCAGGGAAAAGTGTAGAACACATCCGTGGAATTCTTCTTCACAAATTCAACCCATATTTTTAGTGGGACCTTCCAGAGTGACAGGGACTCCTTGTTGGCTTGGAAACATGTGCCAAAAGGGAGGCCTAATTGGAGGATTCTGGGGCGAAATCAAGCCAAACGAGGGAAAACTATTTCAGAAATAGGAATGTAGAACTGTAGCAGCCTGTCAAATCTAGTGTTCAACCCATATTTGTGATTTAATTGCAAATTTTTCCTTGATCATCCATCCAACCAACCTTTTACCTTGAACCTTCTTGAGGCCATATCACGCTCATACGAAGCCCAATTTGCGCCAAATGAAAGGCAACAGAAAGGTGGTGAATGTAGCTACAACATGGTAGCTTCAAAAATCATATTTTTATCTTTTTGGTATGATGGATCAACCTTCCAGGTTTCAAGACCAGGGGGTCCCTTAACCTAATCAAGCTCGTATTGAAGCATGCTTCATTAGCTCGCATGGATACTTATAGGAAACACAGGGTGGGTAAATTTAGGTTTGAAAAATTCATGAACAACGAGCATTTCCTAACATTCAACGACCAAACCCAAGGCCCCTTTCCATCCAAAGCAACCTCGAATTTTCCCCAAGTCATAGGCCTTCATCCTAGTAAATCTGGCAACCATGGATGGCCTTGGACACCATGAATGCCACCTTATTTACAACTGCAAAAAAATACAGCCATCAAAGTGCCATTGAGATGACACAAATCCCAAGACAAGTAATGAGGGTGCACACTAATTTTGTCATTTTTCCAAATGATGCTTTGTAAATAGCTTTTTTCTTTAGTGATTTAACTTTTAGATTGAAATATTGTAAATAAAAGTATCAAGTCAAATTTGATTTGATTTCTTTTTGGATAAGGATAAAGATCTTTAGGGTTGGTCCACTTGTCACTTTTCCAAAAGTGACAAGTGTCTTGTGACCTAACCCTAGCCTTCACCTCTCCTTAATAAATAAGAGGAAGGCATTGTACAAATGAACTTGTTGAATAAAGTACCAAAGCTCTGCATAAATTTCTCAAAAGAGTCTTAGTGTTTATTTTGTACTTGTTCTTTTTTGTTGTTGGATGTGTTTAGTAGTTGGTTAAGGGTTGAGGCGTAGTAGTAAATGCTTGTTATGTTAGCTATCTCCAAGAGGGATTGGTTAGCTAGGTGTTTGTTGTTTCTTCCTTGGGTTTGACTTGCTGGTTTACGTTTTTTAAAAGCTTTGTTTAGTTTATTTGAATGTGTTTTATACAAATTCTCATGGAAGGGCCTAAGTATTCAACCTTAGTTAGTGTTTAATAGGTTTAGGGGTCCCTCAAGACAACCCTTAAAGCCTCTTATCTTAGCTGGTTATTGATGTTTGTTTTTGTCCCATTCATTCTTTCTTTTACTTGTAATTTTATTTTACTTATATCACTGTCCTAAACAGGAAAATCGACCAATCCGATCAATTTACCCTTCCAAGAGAGCCATATTAGTTGGCTGTTATGTAGCTATGATTTGCCATTTTCTGTTTTATTTAGTTCAGTTTTGTCAATTGAAAAACACTAAAATCTCATTGCTTTCATGTTAGTACATATCTGGTTTCCTGTTATGCTTCTCTTAAGCAGTCGGGAACCCACTTAAGACATGTTTGAGGCAAAGGGGGCCAATAGGACAACAAACAAAAACAATGGGACATACTTGTAAAATCTACTCCCTACACTCATTTTTCACATTTATTTTGATTCCAATAAGTTACAAAAAACTTGCACTTGTTCCAATGTCATTACACCATATTATTGCAAAGAAATTTTGAGTTTTAATGTAATTTTCTGTTCATAAAACGAATCTGATTTCTATCTTTGTAAATCATCTTTCATTTAATTTTAGTTGATAAATTCAATCCCCCAAACAAAGAATCATTTGGAGCTCTCATGCATATGGCAGCTATGTGGCCCGCAAAGAGCTTCGACCCATTCCTTTGGGTTGAATAGTGTAGGTCTGTACTATATATTTTCTTTTCCTAACTTTCAGGTTGTTACCCCTAAAGGGGCCCTTTCAAAACAACAAAGAAAAAATACGAAAAAACAAAAGGAGGGGTCTTCCCCACAAAACCAAAACTTGAAAATCAAAGCAGGGGTTCGCCCCACAAAACAAGAAAAAAAACCAAAACACTATTATCTAGCTATATATATACATACTTATACATATATTTATATCTCATAGATATATCTCAATTTTGTTGACATATAGATTTCAGTTTATTTAACCAAGAGACATGCTTGTGAAAACAAGACGTGATCTCACCATGTGGATGACTTGGTCTTTCATTTTAAGAAATTTCAATTTATAGGCAACTAAGAGTCAAATCCCGAGAGTCTTCATCAGGAGTCCCTCAAAATTTGTCTTAAGTATCAATTGAGTGATCTTGATTGCTCTCGTAAGCCACACATGAAAAAGTTGATTAGCTCGACTTGGATTGGAATACTACTCTTCTTGGGTAAGCTTAGCCAAAACTCCCTTGGGGTGGTCCTGAGCCTCTTAATTTTCGCAGGTATCCTTCTTCCATCCAAGTAGCTTTGAGAGCTCAAAAGTGCTAGTGACGAGAAGGGGCTAATCCCTCCTCTGAACTGCATGGGGAATTCTTCGTTCTAGCCACATGGTTTACCGAAGCTCACTCCTTTTATACTAAGAGGAACAATTGCAGGATAATACGTGTTTTCCTGATCGGGAGGACCTTTAAAACTGCATGGTAGCCACTGCTTGTGATAAACAACCTAAAATTCACAATTAAATACATTCTTAAAGTCCCACCTTTCATCAGTCCACATCATACCTTAGTGAACAATTAGTTTGCAGCTGTTATATCACTCTTTTCATAGCTTTTGCAGCTTGTTAAACGTTGTTGTTTAATTATGAGATCCAACTTTAAGTTTTGAAAAGTCCGAAGACCATTTTCCGGGCAATACCAGACATTTCATGACTTGTTCCCACACCTTACAAGTCCTGAACAACTTGTTGTTCATTACTTACAACCACCTAAAAGGACATGGCTGTATCTGTTTAAAGAATTTTTTACTCTTGTTTTCCAATAATTTTGCATAAGATATCCACTGGGCATTGTTTGGAACCTCGATTTACCGTGGGATTCAATTCTAGACCTTTTCCCAAGGCCTTAAGGGAGCGAACAACTTGTTGTTTTATTTTATTAATTTGTTGTCCTAAAAACCAACAAGCTTGTTTTTGTCAACTTGTTTATAATTTTCACCCCTAAGGCCATTTTTTCCATCCAGGAAGTTGAGGGAGGAAAATAACCAGAGTGGGCGGTCCTAAGAGATACTTTTTCGTAAGTCTTTCACCTCTTCATTTTCCCCTTTTCACCACCTGAGACACAGGACCATATGAGGTGCGGGTAGTCTCAGCCTCGTGTTGAGGTATCAAAGAGGTTGTAACTGGCTTCACATCCAGATAGGTTGGAGCCGTCCTAACGGACATATTTTTCTTATAACACGACCCTTTTATGGCGACTCCACCGGGGACTTGAAAATCTTTTTTTTTTTTCTTGTATCCCAAAATTTACTGAGCATCGGACCCAAATTCTTTGGTGTCTTTTTCCCACCTTTTGACATAAATTCAAGACAAGGTCATTCAGATATTCATCGGTTTTCCTTGTTAATTGTCATAGTTTATTTCCATCGTAATTTCATTAGATTAGGGAGTCCTAAATACCATTGAGTTTTCCTTTCCTCTTACCTTGTCAATATTCAGTTCCACTTGTTCAAACTCACATGAAAAATTATCAACTGTCATATCTTACCTTTCACTTGGAGAAGAACTAAAAACAAACTTTTGTTTAATTTAGTGTCGAACCTCTTTTGTGCTTCCCCCCTTTTTTCTATTTTTCTGTTTCTTTTCTTACCTCTTATTTTCCCTTTCTATACTTTCCCTCTCCCCATTTCTTTTTTCCCTTCTTCCCTTTCTTGGTTTTGATAAGACTACCATACTTAGTAGTTTTCATTATGTTCACGGACTTTCAGACTAATGGACCTTCAGACTTGTATTATCTTCCATTTACCCATGTATAAGTTCATCCAACACTTATATTATTTTTGCACTGTGGAATTTCAAACTTTCGGACTTGCGGACCTATGTGCTACACCTCCACTCTTTCCATTGTCCTCCCGACATATTCCAAAACTTAGCCATTTCATACATTCAGACTTTCGGACTCACAGACCTTTGGACTTGTGAACTTGCCTTTTCATTCTATTTTCCCACTCTAATTCTCCGTCATTACATGTCCCTTCCTTCACATTTTTCGATGTCACATTTATTGTTATCCATACGGACTCAACTACTAAATTTTTTGTTGAAGTGGTCGTTAATTAATGATGCTTATACCGAGGCTAGTGGTATTTATTTTGAGGTAATGTTTCCATAAAAATAAATATAACTTAAAATCATTTTATTGTGAGAAGTAATATTTCAAGAAAAGATGGCCAGCTCCGTGAAGACAATCATGAGAAAATAACCGTTCTGTGGGGATACTTTGAACCTCTTCACTAGAGAAGACCAGAACTACCATTGGTCCTGCTCATACTGGTATTATTCAATTTTTTTAGGTAAATAGAACAACAAGGTGTGGACCTTAGGAATAGTTCTTGCGGGATGCGTTCCAAAAGTCTTTGAATGCAAGGATATTGTCACCTGGTACGCCAACAAGTTTATTTAGAAAAAAAGGGTCATCACATTGCAGATTAGTTCTCCTATTTCATTGGCTCCCTTGATATTTAGAGATATGCTGAAATTGCCAGAGCCGAACTTGGTTTATAAAGGGGAGGAAGCTAGAAATTTCCTAAAAGTCAAGAACAATGAAATAGAGATTCTTCAAGTGTATTTGCATGACCCTGCATCAATGCTTGAAGATATATCCAAAATTCAAGTAAGTTCTTTAAAAATCCTTATAAAGAAATTTCCCAGTTGCTTACTTGAATTGTTGGCCAGGATTCTATAGAAACTATTCCCCGATTGGCATTATATATACTACATTTCATGGTTCATGAAAACATTATTTTCGGCTGAAATCACTGCATAGTTGACTAATTTCAAGATTGAGAATTTTTTTTATATGTCGTCTTATTTGATATTTGATATTACATACTATCACACCTTTGAGGGTTTAAACCTTGCTCGAAGAGTGAAAATAAAGATGGACCCTGTAACCATGTGGTACCAAGCTCTATGGAGGTAGAAGGTCAACCATCATTTCTATGAGGTATATTATGATTTTGTGTCTAAATTCAAGAAGTTGTTATTTAGGGAAGACGCTTCCCAACTATCATTGGAAGCATCAACATTTTTGAAGGGAAAAGGAGTTCTTGAGAAAATGGATGATTACAATATCATCAGGTTTTTCTGCTCTATCGAAAACCTGTTTTTCTTCCTTATTATATATCTGATAAGTTGTTTATCATTGAGATAGCTAGACAGTATAAATTCTAGTTCCATACTTTCTCTGAAAAAAGAAAAAAAGAAGTTCATACCTCTCTCGTGGAAAGTTGGTGAAATTATTCTCCGAGGGATTTCCAAAATAGACGAATATGCTGCTTGTTTCGATCATTCCGACCTGAGATTCGTAGATGAAATCAAGGGTTTCTACCCTAATCATATTTTTTATAATCATTTTCTTTTTGTTGGGCTCAACCCTGCACTTATAAATTTAGCCGTTAGCGGAGAAGAAGAAAATGACAACCACAATTGAAATAATCAAGAAGGTGACAGAGACTCTGGATATATATATATATAGACTGTTATAAGTACTATAGAGCACCATAAAGAAAGAGGTAAACCCTCGAGTGAGAAAAATTTAAAGTCACATGTTGTCTCTCAAAGAAGTGCCTTACCAAAGGCAAATCCTCAGCCAGGGACATCCCACATAAGAAAAATGCATAGTAGTAACTCAGGAGATGATGAAGAGAGGAACCCTCCTAAGGGGAACCTGTAGAATCCCCATAAATTAAAAGTTAATAGAAAAATGACTAATTCACAGTAGGAGGGGGAAGAAACACATGCTCCAGAAAATGATTTGTTATTAGATAACATGGTTTTGGATGTAGATATTGAAAATATCACTTTCCCAAATGTATAAGTATCAACTAAATAAAATGTACATCATATTTCCACACTCATGATCCAGGACGAGACATTTTCTGATGAAGAAACGTTCGTTGTACAAAATGCCTCTTTTGATAAAGAATCTAACAAATTAGTTTTTGAGAGAAATACAAAGATTAAGAGCAGGAAGCCACGATCTACCATATTTGATACTCGAGATATGTTTCCTTCTAAATTATAATCTATTCATGAAGTTACAATGGACTCACTTGATGTTTCAATTACACATATGGAGGAAGAGAATGCTTAGATGAAAGAAATAATTAAAGAATTGGAGGAAACCCTCATGCTTGCACCTATTTTGGCTTCCCCCGTTGCTATGATTCGTCCTGGAAAAGGTCTTCACGAAAATCCAGAACCAAGAGAAAGAGCCAAAGGAATTTCGAATTTAATCATTTCCACTCGACATTTCATTGAAGAATATATTAAGAAAATAATGTCATTGATTGCAGAGCTGTGGGATATGGGAAAGGGTTTTGCTTCTCTCGGTTTGAGAATTCAGAATACCAAGGAATACTTGAATTCATATTTGAAAAATGATGAAGGGATTTACACAGACGGAGTTGTGATGTTTGCAATGAAAGTTTCGACAATGACATAACATACAAGAAAGAAAGAAAATCTACCTTCTCCGAGCTGCATCAAACAATTAAAATCCTATCGGATGGAAATAATTAATGTATTAAAGGGACTGATAACTCAATTGGTTGATTTATCAATAAGGAAGAATGAAGAATATTCAAAAATACTTGATTTGGATATTGTCGGAACCACTGTTGAAGTCCCGGGCACTAAATATATTTCAAATTCTATGCTCATGACTCGACATCATTTCGAAGAACAAGTTGAAGAATTATAAAGGGAATCAGTTGAAAAATTTAATATTATGATTGAATTTACACATGACGACATTGACAACTAATTTGTCGAGTACACAAATAAAAATGAAGACATTGAAAATATATTGCACAATTTATCTGTTGATCTTAGAGAAATTGAAAAGGAATTGTTTAATGTTAAAATAAAACAAGAAGTAATCGTTTCCCTATTAAGGGACTTTATCCAAGAAAGGTTGAACAACTCAATCGCCAAGATCTCTGAAATACCAACATAAGTAGTTATGATCGATAATCAAACCACAACAACCAAGAGTATAAAAGAAACATCATCAAGCAAATGAAGAGAGAGAGAGAGATACCATCATAGTAAGTCCATGTTGATCACATGCTTCTTCCTTTATTAGTTTTCATCCAATTCTTCTTCTTCTTTAAATATAAAAGTATAACCGAATCTTGATAATTTTCTCTTTTTCTTCTTTCTAGATTTTGTTGTTCGACATCTGCCCACTTTCTTCCTTCTACATTCTATATTTTTGTATATGTTTTCTTTATGGCCCGCGGGAGCCCTAATCCCAATCCTTTGGACAAACACCTTTAATTTCAAAGTATTGTAAAAAACATTATTATTTTTTAGACATCCTAGAGAACTAATTTAGGATCAGTTTTGATTATATTTTATAACTCCGAGTCTTGAGTATAAAGTATTTGAAATTGATCTATCATAATCTTCTTTTTAGCTATATAAGCAATTACTCTATAAATGTTATCTTATGCGTATAGACCATCTTCTTTTATTTTGATGTGATCATAAATATTTTTTTCATAATGATGGATGCGAGAAAGTTTTGTTTATTTTCTGTAATGTGTGATGTGTGATATTCCTAGTCCACTTCTTATGAATACTCTTTCATAAATACTTTTTACTTTTCAACATTTAGATCTTTCTTTGAGCATACAATATTGGACTATCTTAAGGTCCTATATTATATCTTGATCCGAAGTTATTAAGACTATCATAAGCCAAAGATGAGTAGCACCTCTCTAAAAATGAAGGAGGATTCATATCCTCATGAGGTTGTTGTTTCGGTTCTCTGAGGATTCAAGCATCAACATTTTTGGAAACCATACTGGGGACAAACTTGAAGATTTAAGATCTGGTTCTAGACCCTAAAATTATATGAATTTTCCTCAGGCCAACCAACCCCAGTTAGAGATCAGTTTGAATAATCAAAAAAGTATTCTTCATCAATTATATAATCTTGTGATAACAACTGCTCGAACTATAGAAGAACTAGAAATATCCTGGGAAAGACTAGTTCAAGAAGAAGAAAGAGAAATTATTTGAAGACAAAGAAGATATGAAAGATAAGACCAAAGAAACAAAAGACGAGCTCACGAGAAAGGAAGGAATTGAAGTTGGACAAATACAAAGGACCAATCACTAGAAGCAAAAGAAATTAGTTGCGTACCTCAGAAATTGAAAGGAATACTCATGAAGAAAAGAAAGAACTTCGATACATGGATGATAGAGAAGAAACACATGAAGAAAGACGAGAGGAAAGACATGAAGAAAGACGAGAAGAAAGGCAAGAGGAAAGGAGACATGAAGAAAGGCGTTTATTCAAAAAATTGAGAAGAATAAGAGACTTTCCCCTTGACTCGCGAGGTGAACAACATGATCTACCTCTTCTTCCTAAAGGTTCTTTGAAGACATTTTTTGGAGATGGAACTATTGATGCTAAGAGACATATTGATTTATTTTTGGATGTTTGTGATTTCCATCTTTTTGAACATGATGACATAATTGTAAGGTTGTTTCTCCAAACTTTATCAGGCCAAGCTTACAAATGGTACACCACATTTCCCACAAGGTCGATCAACTGATTTGATGATATTGAAGCTATGTTCTGAAGTATGTTCACTCCCCCAGGCACGTATCATACCCTTCTCACTAATTTCAGCCAAATTTGTCTGAAGAAAAATGAGAGAATAAGAGATTTCAATCTCAAATTCAATAAAATAATGAACAAGATCCATGAAGATAAAAGGCCTAATGATCCAGTAATACTTGGTTGCTATAAAAATTTCATGCCACCCAATGTGAATTTTTCCATTAGAACTTCCCAAATTGATACTTTGGATGAAACAATGACCAAAGCTACAAAGATGGAGGAAATCATGATCCAAACATGCGCTGACCCTGACATTATTCTCGAAAAAGTACAAAGGCAGATGTGTAATATAAAAATTGATGATCAAGGAGCATCTAGTTCGAAAAAGAATGAAGAGAAAAGGTCGCGACCAAGTCAAAATCAGACCATCGGTGGGGGATTCTTTAAAGGAACTATACCAGATGTGAAAATAGACCCTGTTGCAGCCCAGGAGACGAAGCAAAGGATCAAGATTGCATATATGAATATAACCATTAGACAAATGAAATAACGAGATTAAGAAGGAACGATAATTACATACCCAATCCAAGAATGTTGGTCCTGGAAAAAAGAAGGAACCCTCCTCAAGAATAGAGAGCGAGGTTTGAAAATGTTATTAATCAACAAAGACAAAGGGTCCCCAAGAAGCCAATTCTGAATGCAACGGTACTTGATGAACCATACAATGAACAAATAGTTGAGCCAAAAAATGATTATATATCAGAAGAAATTTTGAACTTGTATAGACGGATGGATGCGAGACATCCATGTACATATTTGAGGAAGGCAAAGATGATCATGTCTCGTAAGAAAATGTTGTCCAAACACGAGCATTTATAAATAAGTCCACGAATGAAGATAATTTTGAAAAAGATAAAGAAAAAGATAAAGAGAAAGATGATGAGAAAGAGAGTAACAAAAGTAAGATAAGAAACACCAAAGTCAAGAAGCAATACCAAATGATAAATCCCCTTCAGATGATATATAATGTTATTGATGATATAAGCAAGTTGAGAATTACTCTGCCTTTCACAGAAGTGCTAAAAATTACTCAATAGAGGGAAAACATTATGAAGATGTTGGATGAGCCGACGAGAAGAATTGAAGCAGTTATCACAAACCCAAAGCAAAGTCAAAATACATCAGTAGTAAAATTGAGAGGAAAAGTCCCACCCTTCTATATTTCAATAGAAAACCCTGATGTTGCACTCCATAATTGCCTAGAGGATACTGGCGCGACAAAAAATAGCATGCCTTTGGCAGCGATGGAGGCACTTGGTATGAGCTGCATCAAATACAATGAAACATGCGAAAGAATTTATGCAATTGATTCTAGATAGGTACCAACTTATGGAGAAATTAAATATTTTTATGCTTGAATTACTGTTGCTCCCCATATTATTACAATTTTTAATATTGTGGTGTTGGATCTTCCTCCTGCATACAAAGTTGTCCTCATAGGAGATTGGTATTCCATGATAAGTGGCTATATAATGAATGATGGAAGATGTATGATGTTACCTGATAAATATGGAGCAATGATTAAAGTTCCTCGTGAACCTAGGAGACCATTTTATTTCAAAAAGAAGGATAACAAACTGATGGAAGATTATATAGATGTTGGTATTAGAAACTGTCATCCCGGATATGGAGAAAATTGATGATATAAAAATGAAGATAATTACTTTGCGGGCTACTATAGGATGTCATTTTATGGAGCTTGTTCAAGCTTAGGGAGCGGAGTTGGGATTGTTCTCAAAATCCCTGAAAAAATTGTACACCCACATGCCATCAGACTTGAATTTTCTTGCACAAATGAAACAGAATATGAGGCCTTGGTTCAAGGAATGATCCTGGCATGGGAAATGAAGATTGAACATTCTATTGTGACTGACGACTCTGAATTGATAATAAATCAAGTCGCTCAAAAATATAAGATTAAGAAGGAAAGACTCAAATTATATTTCAAAAGAATAAATGAATTGATGGAGGCCTTCTGTTCTTTCAATATTTCTTTTATTTCAAGGGATAAAAATCAAAAGGCAGATTAATTAGCACTGGTTGCTTCATTTTAGAACCCAGATAATATCGAGAGTGAGACGTCTTTTCAAGTAAAAAGAGTATTTCGACCCTTAGTACCAGATAACCAAGAGTATCTCCAAGTGTTTGAAAATGATGAAGACCTAGAGGATTTTATATAAAATGAAAATGAAGATGAAGCTAATGAAATTGCCTCTGTTCTGAATAATTGTATCCAGTCTGAATCTATTTTCACAAGAGATGATCATACCAAAAGTCTCATGGAAGAAGTATCAGTCCGAAAAGTTCAAGAAATGAGAAAAGTCAATATTGGGACTGATAGTTCCCCAAAGTATATTAACTTGGCAGTTGATTGTACTTTTGAAGAGTTTGATCAATATATTTCCCTCTTCAAATAATATTTTGATGTTTTTGATTGGAGTTATGATGATCTAAAGGTCTATGATAAAATAATATTTCAACATATCATCCCATTAAGAGAAGGAGAAAAACCCGTCAAGTAGAAAATAAGAATGATGAATTCCAAGTTAAAACCATTGGTGAAGATTGAGTCAGAAAAATTGAAAAAAGTTGGAATAAGATATCCCATCAGGAATTTTGACTGGCTTTCGAATCTAGTGGTTGTGAGGAAAAAGACTGGGGAGATTCAAATGTGTGTGGATCTTAGAGATCTCAATAAATCAAGTGTAAAAGATAATTATCCTATGCCTAACATGGAATTCCTTCTTGAACAAGTCACTGGATCTTCTTGTATGTCCATCTTAGATGGTTTTTATAGATATAATCAAGTTTTAGTTGCAGAGGAATACAAACCTAAGACGACTTTCATAACACAATGGGAAACATATGCATATGCTCAGATGCCATTTGGTTTGAAAATTTTTGGAGCTACGTTTCAGAGGGATATGGACCACACATTTGAAGGTTTTATAGAGAAATTCATGGAGGAATACCAAGATGATCTAATAGTCCATTCAAAGACAATAAATGAGCATATCCATCATCTGAGGAAAGTATTTTAAATATGTATATTATATGGAGTTTCTTTGAATCCGAAGAATTGTTTGTTTGGACTGAAGGAAAGTTATTGGCACACATTGTGTAAATAAGGAATTTATATTGACCCATAAAGGGTTAGGGTTATCAATGAACTCAACCCTCCATCACCTAAGAAAGGATTCCAATCATTTTTTGGCAAAATCAATTTTGTGCAGAGATTTGTTCCTAATTACACGAGCATTGTAAAACTGATTAATTTATTGTTGAAAAATGATCAAAGGTTTGACTGGACTTCGGATACACAAGAATCCTTTAGTAACATCAAAAGGGAAATCACTACAACACTTGTCTTCATTAGTCTAGATTTTCAAAGAGATTTCATCATGTATTCGTTTTCAACAGAAACTGTTGTGGTATCTATCCTTAATCAAAGAAATGATAAGGGTGAAGAGCTACCAATTAGTTTTATGAGCAAGACCCTCCATGACTATGAATTAAGATACTCATAATTGGAGAAACATGCCCTGTCTCTTGTAAAGGCAGTAGCACACTTTCAGACCTATATTTTAAATTCTCATGTCATAGCATATGTTCCATCCTCTCAAGTGAATATGCTTTTGAACCAACAATTAAGAGATGGGAAATGGGCAAATTGGCTAGCGAAAATTCAAGAATATGACATTGAAATCAAGCCTCTAAAAGCAGTTAAAGGGCAAGGATTGTGCAAGATTATTGCGAATGGCGATGCTTTGAATGTAGTAATTTCAATTTCAATCAAAAAACCTATATCTGGATCTAAATGGTACAAAGACATTGTGTTTTATTTAAAGTCTGGACAATTTCCTATCACCATGAATCCAAAGGAAAGAAGGGCACTAAAGATGAAATAAAATAAGTATGTGTTGATTGCTGAAATCTTATTTAGAAGGAATTATGATGGCATGTTATTGAGGTGCATTGATGGAAAGAGAGCTCAAGAATTGATACAAGAATTTCACGAGGGCATATGTGGGGGCATTTTACACCTACTACTACAACACATAAGATAATAAGAGTCAGATATTATTGGCCATCAATTTTCAATGATTCATATGCGATGGTAAGAAAATGTATCCCTTGTCAACAATTTTCAGGGAAAATGAAGAGGTCTGCAATGCCTTTGCAACCCATATCTGTAGAAAAACCATTCACATAATGGGGATTGGACGTCATGGGACTAATAAATCCAAAATCAAGTAAGGGGCATATATATATATATATATATATATATATATAT